>NDFZ01004789.1:62444-132179 GCA_002192655.3 Mamestra configurata
TGCTCAGCCCAAGCAGGGCAGACCTCCACCGTATGCTCCACCGTGTCCTCCGGGCGATCCTCACAGTGCTGACACCCGGGCGTGTCCTCCCGCTTAATCCGAAACAGGTACCTCCCGAAACAGCCGTGTCCGGTCAGTACCTGCGTCAGGCGGAAGGTGAGGACGCCGTGGCGCCTCTCCAGCCACTCCTCAAAGAGGGGCCTTACCGCCGCAATAGTGGCGTGCCCAATGTTACAAGCCCCTACTCCTTATCTTTGACTCGTTTTATTTTTGTAAATTTTTATTGATTTGATAAAAAAAATACGTATCCAATATTTTTCGATAGTCTAACTGACGGACTAAATAGAATCATATTTGGGTTAAAACTCAGGCAACATCCTTATTGTGTAGACTTTAAAAGAGACTTTGACCTCTGAGTTTGTTTCGGTGTTTCTTCTCAGGGTAGTCAGCCAGGAAAAACCGGCATCATCTAGTTTAAAATTACCAAAAAATGTTGACGTGTAAAATGTTATGTTTAACCTACTTACAAAATAAATATCATTTATAATTTACTTTTTGTAGGAATATGAATCAATAAAAGCGAAGGATGGATGGACTAAACCAAAGTTGGTTTGGAGTAATATCACTATCATCTTGCAATGTTCTCTGTATCGCCTATGTTTAACTGGAGCGTAAAGTTCCTCGATAATCGTTCACACATCAACTTTCTTATTTTTTGAGACATTCATGCCAAAACTTTATTTAAAAAAAAAGTCAGCCACACGCGTTCGTCCCCTTGCTACTGGCAAATAAGCACCCAGCTGGCCCCTGACATGATGCCATACTTCAAATTGCCATTCACAATCCTTGCTAATTTACTTTACAAAAACACACTTGCTTGTTCTTGGTTGAGCAAAATAACAATTTATACATTCTTCCCCTTCCTAACACTCGGTAATAGGTTCATTAAAATCGTTAATAGCTTCATAGCCATTTTTATGAGTCGGTAATACGTACAATCGACTTGTTCACCTAATTTTTTTTTAATATTTGGAAGATCTGGTTTTAAAAGCATTTTAAGTAATAAATATAAACTAGACCAGCAACATGTTCTTATAATTATTCCAAATCTATTAATACCTCATTCATCAAAATCGGATCAGTAATTTAGGCGCTACGGTGGAACACACTCATACATACATAGCACAAATCATAACCCTTCCTTTTGGCTTTGCCGTAGTCGGGTATAAACAGAACTCTAGGTGTGAAAGCAATCAGCTCTTTAATTAAATTATCATCGACTTCAAAATTGTCTGAACAGGGTCGGTAATATATAGATAATAATAAATATATCTTCATGTAGGCAGGCAATCTAATCCATTTTCTTTCACAATCACCTCGATCCCACGGCATTCTAATAAAATGTTATCAATGGAAGTCCCGTTTTAAATCACAGCCGCTGCTTCCTCCCTTTTCCCATCTTTTTTGTACAATATCAACTTGTATACTTCCTAATACAATAAAAGAAATAGGGGGGCTGTCGTTAGATCAGGTAGCAAGTCAAGTGGCTCGCCATTTTCCGGAACAATACAAAGAATTATAAGAAAGCGAAAGTCATCGGTCGTTCATTTCGTTTCGTTCTGCACCATCAGGTTTTAGTGGAGGCAGGAGGAGCGGTTATTACAGACCCGATTGGCGAACATCTACCTAATTGTCTGTTTCGATAGTTTTGCTTTCCTTCTAATATCGAAGTCGATGCACGACTCTTGTTCTTCCCAAACTTTTATAATTTGTTTTCTTAATATCTTGTTACCTTGATGAGTAAGTAGTGAAACAATCTTTGTCTTTATAGGCGGACTTCTTAAGAGAAATCATGTTGTTTGAGATTATTATTGAATTGCCTTCTGTACTTTGTTGGTCCATTCTTGTCTTTGTTTTATACCTACTTCGGGTCGACGTGTAGGCGGGAAGGTACTGGCTTATGAGAGATTGGTTTGAGTAGTTTGAGCTAACCAACATCGTACATCGTGTACTTAATTCACTTTCTATTTATGGTATAATATAATGAACTTGGTGAACAAGAAATACCCAGAAAGAAATATTTAAACTACAAGAAAGAACGCTTTATGTTTAGGATTCTGACGGTCTTTGTCAGTTTTATATAATATATATATTTTCTAGGTTATTTTAACAGTCTCAGAACTCAAATTCAATGGACACTTTCTACTCAAACAAAGTCAAAAGTTCCTTTCCCTACTTCCCGGTAACATTATTAACTACACCTACTTCGTTCGCTTCATGGTCGTGGAAGTATGATCAGTGTGAAAACAAAAGTTTCTTAAAGTGACATCAGGATACCGTGAATTATTAAGTACTTCAGCGAATAATGTCAATAAGCTGAGTGAAAAGCTTATCATTTTCCGAGATAAGAACGTACCCCACTTTAAGTTATTTGTATATCAGCTAGCCTTTTGCCAAATAATATCAAAATCGTTTGCGTAAATCGTAATGAACACTTGGAGTGAGTCACTTCCGCATGTTTTTTGTTATAATAAGTACGGTATTGGGTTGAATTTAACAAAAACTCGATTAGGTTTGCTTGTTATTAGGCGGCTTTGCACGCCGCATAAATGGACCACAGCCACTTCAGTGTAGCCGGTCCCTCAATATACCATTCGAAGAATATGGCAGCAGCTGCAACAAGCAACACCGTTCGTGTAGCGTGGAACATTTATTGTGAGTACAAATGTAGCTCAGATGAGATTATAAAGCATTCGCTTTCAAAGCAAGAATAAACAGACGTCTTCTGCGCACGATCGTAGATTTGATCTTCGTTCCACCAAGCTGGATCGAAATGAACAGCCGACTCATTGTAAAAAACAGATAGCATATTAATAGGAGAAAATCTGAGGTACGCAAAATGAAAAAGGCAGTAATTTACTTATCAACACATTTGCTTAAAAAATGCTTTTACGAAGCCTGTATACATTGTTCTAAAGTTAAAAATAACATACCATACAATGGAACGTGCGGTAAAATAGGTACTCTCATCTGAGTACCTATTTTACCGCACTCCTCTTTGTATAGCGCCGTGCGTATCCTTTACGGTTTTTTTTTTACCAAGGAGTTTCACATTACTGGAAAAAATAAGCTGAATGATCAAACCTCCATGAAAGCGCTTTTGCTCAATACGTTTGTCTCATTTTAATATTAAAGAGAATATGAGGCGATAGATGTAGTTCTAATTTTCACCACACGCGCCATTTGCAAATTCGCACTATTTTTATATAAGGAACCCCGTCACGTTTTCCCATTCCCGTAAGAATATCCCGTTCCCGTTCGATATATAGTAATGTTGAATTATTTTTATTTAACTTTATCTCCTAAACGGTGAGTCCAAATTACATGCTATAAAAGCCAAAGTTTATTTTCATAAAATTATCTTGATGATAAACTTTAATTAACTTTCGCTCGTAAGGATTAATATGCCTTCCTAAAAATAATGCTCGAAAATCACCTTTTATTTTTAATAAATTATTTGACTCAAAATGCCTTAATGTGGCTTGTTTATAAGAAATAGATACATATTGTCGCGGAATTCTATTTATCTATATCTCTATAGATCTACTAATCTTTGTAGTACATGGTACTTAGGTATAATTAGCCATAACCCGAGCGCACGCGGATAAAGCAGTTCGATAGCGCTTTTTCTTTCGACTTACTTTACAAATATCAATATTTAGAGCTAACCAAGAACTTTGACGTAATACTGGATATAGTCTATAGCCTTCCTCATGAACGTGGCTATCATATACAAACAGATTTTTTCAAATCCGACGGGTAGTTCCACAGACTAGCGCGTTTAAACATACAAACAAACAAACTCTTCGGCTTTATTATTAGTATAAATAAATTAGGATTTTTTCCTATACCACAATTTATTCCGTAAACAAAACCAATTTTAATTGAATAATTAATTATTTAGGTAGGCACATTACTTAGTAATAATTAATTATTCATATTAAAATTTGCTGAACCCTTAAGAAAACTTTAGCAACTTATCTGAGACGTCCTTTTTGTTCCTTTCTTACGTTCAAAACTCTGGAATGCAATCCTCCGACTCAAATGAACACTCTGTTATTTGAGCCTTTGAGCGAAAACAGATTCTAAAGCCGTTTGCTTAATATAACCGAAGCAGAAAGTTTAGCGAACGAACAATTATACTTCTCTTAATTATATTAATTGCACAAATAAATAGACATGGCTGGGCCAGAACTCTCGGCGGCCAACTTTAACTAACTTACACCATTAATTTATTTAAAGCACGCAAAATGATTCCGTGCCACGGACGAGTTTGTTTGCCGCAGATATTTCCAATCGACATCGATTATTTTCATTGAAACGATAGGTATTCATACATTTTTAAAGTCGGTAAAAAACGCTTTTTAATTATTCACCGCGATTTATCTTCGAAATTAGTTTGCCAATCATGTTTTAAAATATTGCATCCGGCTACGCAAATATTTAAACAGGAAAAAATTACTACACGGTTTGTAGATTTTTATTTTTTGTTGCTTTACATTTTTTAAATAGGCACTGACCTGTTTATTTAAAAAATGTACGGAAAGTATTTTTGGGGATTTTCCCTCAATTCACTTAACATTATTTTTTCATTACATAGAATTCGTCATAATTGTTAATGTCAATTAGATACGATTTCGTACTGCTTCAAAAAATATTTGCCATAATAACTTGAAGCAACACGATGAATATTATTTTGGCTACGTTCTGATTAGCAAACAAAGTATTTATTTCTGTAAACCTATATTGAAAGCACACTAATAGCATAATATTTGAAACACATACCAAAGCCCTATGCGCAAACTAAATAATAATAGCAAATACCGAGTTCAGAATATATTGCCATTAGTGTTGAGCGTTTTTCGATACTCGACACAAGGCTGGATACACTATTTGTTGCTGTGCAATTGTGCATGTCTGATACAAAACCTACGTTTTAACGAGCCAATTGCTATGTAAATGTAGAGTTATAATATTAGTTATATTCCAATTGAAAACGTTCCTCAAGAAAAACATTTCCTCAATTCATTCAATACCTTTTCCTTGTTCTACTGTCATAAAATTCAGTTGTCAGAGAATAACATTAAGAGAATTGCAAGAAACCCTCGGAGGCAATAAGCAAAAGAAATCGTTTGCTTCGAGCACGGACAATTAGATTCGGCCCGAGACTATCCTTCTTTCAAGTTTCAATTCGCATTTCTTTATTGGAATCGAAACGATTAGGTTCGGAGTGTTTAAGTAGTGCGCCCCTCGATATTGCCGTTTATAACATAATTCGCTGTAACTATAAACATTACTTAACGACTTGCGATCCCTTTCAATTTGTCCCTTAGTATTTTTGAGAATAAAAAGTAATTTAGGACAACTTTTGAATAAGCTATGCAAATAATTAAAGGATTTCTTGAGAGTAGAATTGGCTCTGGATTTCGCGCAAGTTACATTTTAAGTGAAAAGTATGCTCATTGTGTGAGAAGGGTGAACTGAACATTCTTAATTCGTATGTACATTGTAAAGTAATATCAAATATTAGTGATTAAAATTTGTCAGGATTGAATCCTTTCAATCCATTTTCAAAATTTTGATCACACCCTACATCATCATACCCTACATTAAAACCGCTTTAAATTCCTATTTAAAGCGGTTTTAATGAAGGGTATGATTTGTACAATGTGTTACAATTTTGCTATTCATAGTCGATTATGTTTTTTGCTTCGTTCGCCGGCTTAGTGAGCTTTAGTTAGGAACATACAATTTGTTATAAAAATGTCCAGTCATCCAAGTAAGTAAAGCAAACGTGGTATATTAATGTGTTATAAGGGTATTAAATTGAATTACAGTCGTTCCTCAGTAGGAGTTACCTTTGTTGCCGATTCTGGGAGCGTATGCGGAATGTAATTGTAGCGTGCCAGCCGAGTTCCATCTCCTGCGGGACTTCAGTGCCTTCGCACGCACGCGCAAAATGCCTTTACACACCTATATTATAACATACTATAACTATAAATTCTCAACAATTTACATACATCAGTGTAGCCCAGCGAGTGACCTAGAGCTTGGCTACTGAAGTCCTTGAATGGCAGCAGCACAATGTGAAAATTGATGGAGTACCAACCGCAGTGACCCGCTCAACAATAAATAATACGCAAAGCACCGGTACTAATTTCCCGTTCCATGCTGGACGCACTGGCTTGTAAATGTTGGCCGAAATTTAACGTCGAACGGATTTAAATGCTGTGCTGCGTTATGATTATATATTTGGTTTGGTTGATAAAATGAATTACATCGGATTAGCAGAACTCAATCTGACAGTTGCTAGCCTGTTCTAGTTTCTATTATTTTGTCAACACAAAAAGAACCTACTCGTATATCTGTACATATAATATATTATATAACAGGATATGTAGGCTGCTTCTCGCTATTTTAATCAACATTTCCCACCATAAAAGAGTTACTTACCTATACAGTTTGAAATATGTGGGTAAATTAAATTAAACCTTTAGTATACAAAATTGAGTACGCAACATCCAAGGTAACTTAGTAAATAAACAAATATTGAAGACATTTGAGAGTGGTGTTTGTATGAGGTGCGAGCGAATTTTCGGGTCACCGCCCGCGTCTCTACTGAAACGTTTTTGTCAAAAGGAGAATTTACTTTGATTTGGCTTCTTGAATGTTTAACAAATTCTTGTGTATTCCGCAAAGTTTAAGTACTTTTCTATACATTTTGTGCGAAATCCTTCTTTTGCCATAGTATTAATAGCATTCAGAGGCTGGAAAGTTATCTTCGCATATTATGTTTGATCGGTGAAGTTATTTTCACAGTTTCGTGAAGTTGGTACGTTTATAAGTTGAAGTGGGGGTCATAAATAGCGTGGAACGTGAGGAGTGTCGGCATGTCGATGTGGCGGCGAGGCGCGGGCCGGCGCGGCGAGTCGGTGCGGATCGGCTCGCCGAATCTCTGTAGGAATGTGCGCCGATTTCATCCTTGCGTATTAGAGGCCGGCTCCTGAACTGCTGTCAACGGCGAGATATATCACGCCCTCTAATTGCGAATATTACATATGTACCTATCTGTGTAGCTAATGAATGCCAACTGCGAGCGGCTAATTTCGTTGATATAAACGCTTAGCTTGTACTGTACACAAAGACGCTGGGGGACGACGACGTTTGTACTTTACCAAATTAGACTTTTGACAAATTAAATTTTGTGTTTTGACACTTGAAATTTTCTTATTTAGTCCCTTGAGAGACACTGCCCCTTTGCAAAAGTGAGCAAATTAAATACCTTTGAGCTGAGTTTACAACAAATTATACTTTTGCTATGTAAACTCTTTGTTTATTTTGTTGAGATTTTGTTCCCACTAAACTTTTGACACTTAAGTAAGTACATATATTAGTAGAAGCACTTTATAGCACCAGTTTTCATAAATGTAAGTAAGAAATTTGAGATGGTGGTGAATCATCTAACGTAAAATTCAAGCGAAATATGAATATCAAAATATCGGTTTCCACAGAAGACAAAATAAAACCTTCATTTTAATTTAAAAAAAACAAAGGAATAGACTGTCGGACACGCTAATCGAGTATTTGTATCCTCACTTTCAATAGCTCAGGAGAGAACTGGAACAAGTGAACAGGCTTTCAATATGATTATTTTTCCATGTCTATACATTTTATGCTGCGTTTGTCATAAAATGTGTCCCAACAGTGTAATTGCGTTCTCCTATAGCACCCCCAATAGGTATAGATAATGTTAAAAGCATGTCCCCGAGTTACCCGATGGCACTTATGTGGTTTTAATTAAGTAAATTATATAAGTTATAGAAATTGCCTTTTCGTGTTATTTTGGCGGTTTCTTGTCTTTAAAAGCACTTGGGTTAAGTGTGTACCTAGACGTAGTAGGAGAGTTTGTGTAAACGTCTATAGAAGTTTTATTTATACGTTTAATATTCCAGAGAGGCCATCGGAGACCAATATAAACTTTTATGTATTTATAGCCGCAGGATTACTTCAGAGCTTTTGTGATTTTAGTGTTCCGAATGTACGAACCTAGTGACAATGTTCTTTGTAAAATACAAACATTTAAGATTGATAGTAGCTTACCTTCTAAAGTTACGTACTTTAGAAGGTTAGCTAGTCGTTGCCATGAATGGTTACAAACTTTCGAAATCAATCTATAGTAAATAGGCACATTTTACCTTAATGTATGATATAATTTACCTTAATGTATAATATAAATGTATGAAAGGTTTTGAGGTTTTCATTGTAAAACTAACAGTGGATTCAGCATTGACAAAAAGTCGTTCACCCATTTCAGATTGGTCATCAATATTCATCAACGTTTTCAATATTGATAAGTTTTATTTGATTTTTCCCGTTCAGTAACGGCTGTGTTATTGAGTTTCACAATCTTCCTATGCTTTATATAGCTAGAAATTCTTCAAGAGTTGAAGTAAAAATCATTGTGATTGATTTATTTCATATACCATGTTTGCAGTAGGTAGACTTAAAGTTTTGGAACAATAACTGAGTAGCAATATGCTAAAATACCATTTATACTTACGTAGGTTAGTTTGTTTTTCTTTTTTAAATTAATAACTCTAGATCTGTTTGTTTTAAATTTATAGTTTTTTTTTCTATTAGTGGTAAGTACCTACCTAGAACAAAACATTTGTAATTAAATAATACTTGCTACTTACTTACCTCAAAGTTTTAATGCATTGCCGTTACTAACAGCGTGTTTAACTTGTGTAACGATTAGCTTCCTCCCACACCCATCTCCAAATGTGCTGGCAACTTGTATCTGGTTAGCGAGTAACACGTGTAGTGTCTACTCGCCTCCAGTCAAGAGCGACAGCAGGCGAGGAGAGTAGCAAGTTAATTGCAAACATCGCAACAATGATTTACTACATCTATCTTCTCGTTGTACTGACTGTGAGCTCTCTCGCTCCACTATTCACTATTATCTACGTAAGAGTCGAGAGGGCAGATTTATGTTCGCTGCGAGACGCCTTTCTGCAGAATAATATGTGTCTTTAGATACGAATTTATTCTTTGTAACTTTCCACAGAGGTTTCTATTGAATTATGCTGTACTCTGCAATGCTGGGACAGTTGTAATTGACACTAGAATGTAATATTTTGGTTAGCTCTGGAATAGCTTGTTTGGCGCGCTGCGGTACGAAATGTTTGTGTCAAATGTGTGTCGTTTTAGTTCTATTTAGTTTGCTACCTTGATTGGTCTTTAGAGAAACAAGTAATATGCTTACTCAACAGTACATACACTTATGTTATAGCGGACCTACTTAAGGTTTTAAATACTTTTCTTTTGTAGCCCCAAGCCAAAGCCATTACTTATTTAAATCATGTCGTTTTTATTTCTTACTTTCGAATTCGAAGTGGTTTCTGAAGTAGTCTGTTCAACTCCTTGTTCAGCTCCTACTACCTAAATAAACCAACTAATCTTGAATGCAAACAAATAACTAACCGTAGCAATCCAGACCAATAAAATTAATTCCAGCGCATTAGCAACAACCGAAATAGCCGCGAATCGATACGGAATCAAAGCCAGCTCGGAAATTAAATGTATTCATTGGCAACGATTTGATTTATTCCCATCGCACCACTAATCCTTCGCCATTTTATTTACATGCTCAACACAGTCCACCCGCATAGTTTCATTATTCATATTAGAATACTTTTAACAGTTATATATTATATATATGTCGATAAAACTGTGTTTTTAATTTTATAGCAATATGTAACAAATAATTAGGATTTAGTGTCTACAACAATATTGGTACTCGTACAAAGTAAGTATTTTGCTTTGAGTCTGGTATGCGGATTAGTAAAATATTAAGGTTACTGTTGGCGAAATCACAATGAAAATCATAATGTAAGTGGGTTAGTTGCCCGCAGCTGAAATCACAAAGCGGTGCATATGAACGACACATTGCGGAATTATTAAAACGTGAACATTTGGCTGGATTCCTACGATTGCTGTTGCTTTAAGAAATGTAGGACGCCTTTGGGAAATAGAATAAAACAATGTTATTATGTAAAAATATTTACTTTTGTACATATTTACATGAGTATAAAGAAAATTTACAAAAGACTAACAATTTGTGGCCGCAGTAGGGTTAGATAGGTACGTTTAACGTATTTAGGTTACGTATATACTTCGTTTTTTTATTTAATGAAAAAAAAAAACATTACGGGACTACTACATTACACTTATTTTGTTTCAAAATGGTCGTATTTAGTGAGCAATCTATTGTGTCAATATCGTATTGATTACAATTAACTATAAAACCTAATCGACATTAGAATTATCTACCTTACACATTGAAATATTATAAATAGGCATTAAAATTATTCTTACCTCATACACGTTCACGTACCTACAAAAATCATTAATTGTACCGTGTATAAAATGCTTCTAATCTGATTGCAAACATTAGATCCGTTGGTGATGAAAATATTTACATTAATGAACTAGCGCGATATATTCACAGTTGAGATGAACATCATCTGAGCAGAACGGTGGACAAGGCGAGCGCGAGCGTGTACACGGTGGTGTAACGCGGCTGCGCGTCGCTGGAGAGCGCGCTGGCGTGACACTCGGCCTCGTCGGCGCGCAGCGTGAGCAGCGGCACACGGCGCGCCGCCGCGTCTTTGCACGTGCCGCTGCGCACGGCGCGCCGCAGCTCGGCGCCCGCGTCGTTCTCCTGCAACCAGCGTCGCAGCCACGCACCCACCCACGCCAACTCGCACTCGCAGCGCAGCGGGTTGCCCGTCAGGATCAGCCCTCCTAACAAATTATTCACGCAACATATTAATACATCCCGCCAGACGATTTAACTCGCCTAGAAAAGTTTCGAGTGGTGTATTAAGAATTAAAACTCATTAAGAAGAGTTGCCCGCCTCATTCTGCGTGGTGAGAGGTTCAGTAAATTTTAATAAAATACTAGCATTTGCTAGGGGTTCACTCGCGCCTCTGTACATTTTTAATGAACTACCTAACTCGTTTTAGAGATATTGTTGCGTTAATTATAAGCTGATTAAATATTCAAATTGTTTTGAAAAGAGATTTAGAGGTTTAACTACAGGTGGATTGGGTTTAATTATTAGGTTTAGAGCGAGAATGGTTCAACTTGACGCTACATGTTAGTTTTTTAACTAAGCTATCGCTGAACTAAGTTTGCCTTTTCAAAATATAAACAAGCGTAAAAATTCAGGTTTTCAACTTCGTTAAGCTGAGCTGATAGGTAGGGTAAAATAAAACCCTGAAATTAAAACTTTATCTTGTTTATACGTTGCAGCCGGCTCGGTCGTCCAACTACCTACTGCGTGAGTTTTGATATTGGGTATCAAAACATACAACAAATTTAATATGACGTACCTGACAGTAACTTGGTCGCGACGTGGCTCCAACTCGTGAAGTTTGGATAGAAAATTGCTGGATTTAGTGTCGTAAGTTGATTGTAGCTCAAGTCGATCCCAAGCTGCGGAACTTGCCCCAAATGTCTCATAAATGCTGTCGGCAATTTCGTCAGGGAAGTCATTGTGATCCTTATAAATATCTCTTGACTGTTGGCGAACGGCTTGAATGCATCGTCAGATATTTTCTTCAGATTTGATCCTCGGATTTCTAAGTATCGGATGTTCCTCGCATCGATCCCGTGCAATTGATTATCCATGATTTCGTCTGTCCAATGTATTACTAGTTTGTACAGAGAGGACAGGGAGGAGGTGATGTTGGAAATTCGGAACGTAGAATGATTAATAGTGGACCACGACTGAATATGCAGGGACCGAAGTGATATCAAGGGACGGAAGGAATCCTGGTCAACTATGTCTAAGTATTTAAGTCCATTTAAATTCAAATGAGACAAATTGCTCAACCATTTGAAACTATTTGGCGTGATTCTTACAATAGGGTTGTAGGACAGATCGAGAATATTTAAATAATTTAAATGAAACCACATCTTTGGCACTAAAGAGGTAAGACGATTATTACTAAGATCTAAATGACGAAGACTCGCGAGTCGTTTCACATCAGTCTCCTTAAAACTGTTAATGTAATTTGAAGTCAAATTGAGGCTAGTTAAATTTGTCAAAGGTAGATAAGGCACTGACTTTAAGCTTACATTTGCAAGATTCAAATGCCTCAAGTTGGGAAGGTTATGAAACAGCTCTTTGAAGTTTGCCTTTATGGAATTAAAACTCAGGTCCAGTTGGCGCAGCCCGCCGAGGCTCGAAAATGTGTTATCTGATAGCACTGTTAATAGATTGTGACCCAAATTGAGACTCAAGAGAAACTGTGTGCCGCGGAATATGTTACTGTCTAAGTACTCGATGCGATTGTGCGACATGTCGAGGTAGCGTAGCGTGAAGCCGATCTGCGACAGCGCCGTGCCCGGGAACAGCGTCATATCGTTGTAGCTCAGGTCGAGGTGCTCCACGATCGTGTTCTTGAACACGTCTCGCGGCAGCAGCCTTAAATTATTATGGTCTAGTTTCAAATACCTAAGTTTGTTCAAATTATAGAATTGTTCCACAGATAATTGAGAAATAATATTGAATGACAGATCCAATATTTGTAGAGATATCAGATCTGTAAATGACTTTCTCTTTATGTTATTGATATTATTTTTATGCAAATCTAGTATTTCTAAGTATTTTGCATCGCCAAAAGCTTCATTTGATATATGAACAATTTTATTATGTGCTAAAATAATCTGTCGTATAGAGGACGCGACCGCAGCAAAGAAGTTATTTGGTACTTCATAGAGATCATTATATGAGCCGTCGAATATGTTAACCGATATTGCGGATTCGCCCTCCACGAACTTGATGCGGTTTCTGCTAACGTTCAACGTGAACGTTACGTCTATATTAGATACGTTGTGAAACGAGCTCAGTGATAAATACGTAAAGTTGTTTCCCTGGAGTTCCAATATTTGCAGTTTTGGTAAATTAGCAAACGTCTCGGCTTCCATCGAATCGATTATGTTACCCGCAAGAGATAAATATCTCAAGTTCGGTAAGTTTGTGAAAGTGTGCTTAGTTAAGTTGTTGATTCTGTTATAAGATAAATCCAAGTTTCTTAACTCTGGCATGTAAATGAAACTTCTGCTGTGCAGTGAATGCAAAAAATTATAGGCAAGCCTCAAGTTGCTCAGGTATAGTGATTCATTACGGTAGTCTTCACTTATGACGATATCTACAATCCTATTGTAATCCAAGTTTAAATACTTTAGAAATGGAAACACAACCACGTCGGACAGCTTTAGGATGTGAAAATCGTTGTTATCGAACGATAGCCAACTGATATTCTCTAAGCCTTCTTCGATTTCAAATGGAAAGTAGCCACTAAAGAGCGTAGAAGACGATTCTAGGATACGGAGCGACCTAGTCACGTTCGCGAAAGATTGTGGATGCACGTAGTACAAGTCGTTAAAACTTAAATGTATCTCTTTCAATGACATACTGGCGGGAAATACGTTCTTATAAATCTGCGCAATCCTGTTACCTCTCAAGTTGATATTCCCGAGAGAAGTGGACCAGTCTAGGAAATCGTTTGGTAACAAATTAGATATCCTGTTGTAGCTTAAGTCAAGATAACGAATAGAACCGGGTTCGAGCGTTTGAAGTGCTGAGGGTATTGAAGTTAAAAAGTTGCCGGCGAGCGAGAGCGTCTGGATGCGGCCGGGGAGCGCAGGCGCCTCTTCCAGCTGGTTGTACGCCAGTGATAGATGACGCAACCGCGCGAGCTGCGCCAGGCTGTCCGGCAGCCGCGACAATCTGTTGTGCTCCACTTCCAGATGCTCCAGCGAGTTCTTCAAAGACAAAAATAGATCTCGGCTAATGGAACTCAACATGTTGTACGACACCGACAACCTCTCTATCCTATTGTTAGAATAAACCAACTTCGGGATCGTCGTTAATTCATTAAGATCTAATATAATTTGCCTAATTTGTACTTCTCGAAACAGAAGTATTTGGGAAGTATCGTTAATTTTGTTATTACTCAAATCTAATTTTTCAATTTTTTTACTCTTATTAGTTGGACAAACGTAATTGTCCGTGAAAGTAATAAAATTATGTCGTAAATGTACAGATTGTAACCTAGGAAGACTATAAAGTAAATCACAGGAGAGTTCATGGATGAAGTTGTTGGATAGCTTGAGGAGGGTGAGGGAGGCGGGCAGGGAGTCGGCGCTGATGGTGCGGAGGTGGTTGCCCTCCAGGTCCAGCTGCAGCAGGTGGTACAGTGACGTCAGAGCCTGCGACTTCAGCTGCGTCACCTGGTTGTTGCTCAGAGACAAACTCGTCAGCGTTTCTTCCAAATGATGCCATTTAATTTCTGGTCCAATGTACACTATATTGTTGCTAAAATAAAAGCGAAAATATATTAATAAAATTAATCAACTCTCCGGGTAAAAGTTTAATAGAATTTAGTTCCAAAACTTGTGCTTACTTCTGCAGATTCAACCAGTTTAAAACTTTTAAATCTTTTAAGCCCTGCTGCGGTATTTCAGTGAATTCGTTGTAACCGAGGTCTAAAGATGCTAGTGTACCCGCCATGGAACTGAAAACGAATGAGTTTTATTAAATGTTCCTTCTCCTGACTTTTAATTAAACTTTTCCAAATAGTTGTTACAAAGTTTTATTAAAGTCGAGTTACCTAAATGCGTGCACCTCGATGTAATGTAATTTGTTCGCGACTAAAACTAATGTTTGCAATCTCAATCCGTCCAGCGCGCTCTCTGTCAGCACTTCGAGGTTAGACATGCTTATATCTAGATGTTGCAGCTCTATTCGGGGCCATTCTGTAAGAGAAGTTTAAATGGGTACATAGTTTTGAGCCGGACTTAAGGACTTACGATGGCGTACTATTTCAATTAAGGCACCCACTTGGAACTTATAAGCTCCCTTACGTTGAACGTTGGATATTAAATAAACTTTGTGAAGAAAAGGAAATGTGCACCTAATGGCTGCCTTAACTGTCCCGCCGACTATTAAAATGTATGTGGTTCGAGTAACAAAATTAATAAAGAATTATGAATATTTATAAAACACATAATTACAGTCTATTAATTACGATACATAATATGAAATATATTAATTTAAAACTACATTAATCAGTTTATGAGCCGCAATTTGTGTAAATTCGTTTAAATACCATTCAAAATATATGTTATCATATTTGACTGATTACAGCAGCTGTAGGTAATAATATATTATCATACAGCTTATCAATGGGTCGATCTCTAGGGTATTGAGTCTAAACTTGCATGGGGTATTTTAAGACATTCCTGTCATTTTTAAAGGCGAAAGTGCACAACGAACTTTTTTGTTCAGTGTCATTGAATGATATCAGACTAACTCTTAATAAACTACTCCTATATTATAATAAAGTTGAATTCATAATCTCAGATGAATTTCAACGAAATTCCCTCAACTCTCTACTTATGTGCTATGAGATGTAAAACTCAGTTTTTGGTTTATGCAACGGAATTTAGACTGCCATGACACGTTGAGTTTGTTATTGCAAAACGTAATAATCATCTCAAATTCTGAATTGAAATACATTTTTCAACAAACTAACTCGAAACCCTCCACAGCTCCTAGTCCTACCACACTAATGGTACTTTACTGCGTGCATAAAAGCAGTAATTTTTCGGCACACAATGAAGTATATTTCGCACTAGTATAATATATTACTAAATATTACATTACTGAAATTTTATTTACATTTCCGAGTAAGTGTGCTACCCTTTTCCACCTCGGCTGCAATGATAAAGTTTAGTAATTTTTTTTTTCATCTCAATCAATTCCATCCAAATGTAGTGTTGGCACATACCTGGGAACCTGTGCAGCGGGACGGCGATGCAGGACATGTGCGCCACGCGGCATGAGCAGAGGGGGCTGCTGGCGCAGGGCTCCACCTTCTCCGGCGCCAGAGCTCCCGCCAGCGCGCATGCCACCAGCGCCAGCCACTGCAGCGCCCAGCGCGCGCATCCATGCCTCAACACCATCACTGTACGCAACAAATTGTCTCATTTTAATTATTGTAAATTGAAAAGTATTACATCCGATTCTTAAAACGTACAGGCACTTTTAGAAGCGTTAAAGGTGGGTGGTAGAAAATACTTTGTTGCATTCAGTCCGTCTATGTACTGTTCAATTACTTTTTTAATAAATATGTAAATCGGAACTGATGGAAAATAAATTCTGAGAGATTATATTGTCTTCATTTTACATTAGCAATTTAGCTTACTTTTTTCAGCATTGTACCTAAACGTTGAAAAGCAGTGCTTAAAATTATTTGAACAGTGTTTTGGCTTTCGTCTAATGTGTGTGTGTGTTTTATTATAAATAACAAGTTTGTTTTTTTCTTTATTCACTAAAACAAAGCACACAAGTAGACCTCTGGGGTCTGTCCTAGCATGCCATGGCCTGAGATTTGATCAACGCGCTATTAACTTTTAAGTTTTCATCGAGTTGATGTAATGTTCTTTCAGTTTGCGCTTTATGTTTTTACTATTCATTGAGTCTCTAATGTCTACAGGTATTTGATTTAGCAAATTGGGTATTGTGAAAGAAGCGGTACGCTTGCCGTAAAAGTTATTTTTGCGTGGCACTTGTAATGATTTTTATTAGGCTTGTCGTGTATTCACGTCATATTTCACTGGAATCTGAATATCACTGTTATCAATAATATAATGTTTTATGAAGAAAATATACTCAGCGCGTGCTAGAACACAACTTAACAATGTTTAAATAACCCTGTGTAATCATCTCGGTATTTATTTTTTACGTAGTTCCACCGTAGTTCCGTAGTTTACTGGAAGTTTCAACAAACGTGTTTTCAAATTATGCATTTAATCTAGGTAAGTGTTAAATGTGCGTCCATAATTAGTGAGTACATAGGAGATTATCGACTCAGCAAGAGCTGTGTACATTTGAAGAAGGGTTCTGTACGGTACATCGCGCTTTATTTGGTGAGTATTGCACGTAACTTGCCGCAAACAGAGTCAACTTGGTAACACCAGTTGAATCGGTTATCAATTATTTATTAATCCCAGATAGGTATGATATGGGACTTGCTCTTTGGGCGAACAGTGGCTGTGACTTTAGTTTTTTGTTGATTCAGAACAAGTCCCATATCATAAGCCCACTTAGTCATAGAAGTAAAATCTTTTTGCAAACATTCCGCAGCAAAATTAAGGTTTTTGTTAGCAGAGAGTATACATGTGTCATCAGAGTATTGGTAAAGGGAACAGTGTGTTATAATATTTTCTAGGTCATTAACGTATGCCAGATGTGAGTGGGAATGGACCAGACACTGAACCTTGGGCTGTGCCTGTCGTAATGTAAGTATCACATGCTGCTTGTCATCAAGCTAGTTGTTAATTTCATTAGTAAAATTAGAAAGACGCTGAGCTGTAGATTTATTACTTTGGAAGCCATATTGAGCTTTGGAAATTATCTCATTATCCCGATAAAAAGTGTGTTTTGGTCGCATATAAATGTTTCAACTATTTTATTAATGGCAGGCAATATCGTTATGGGTCTGTAATTAGCCAAGTCATTGAATTTACCTTTTTTTATGAATGGGCCTAACTATACCTGTTTTTAGTTCTGACTGACGATTCCTTTGTTGAATACTCCCATTAATTAACTTTACTATTGCATTCACAATATTTATCTCCGATCATATTGATGTCCATGTTTCTTATTAAGTCATAACCAGCTGATTTATTAGTATTTAAGTTTTAATTAATTTTAATAATTTTAAGAGATGTAGCTTTTTTAAAAAATATTGAAATCTTCGGATTTCATAAATTTGCATTCATCCAACAAGGGTCTGTCACACCCAGGCACAATATTAGACACACTAGTTTCAAATTCCATTGCAAAATCATTAGCGATACTCAATTCATTATTTGATTCATGTAAAAAAGCGTTCGTTATCACCTCATCCACATACTTGACTATTTTACCGGTAAGTTTATTAATATTTCCCAGTTTTTTGGGATTATTTTTGTTTCTTGCTATTTCTTCTCTGTAATCATTATTTCTAGTGTTTAGATTATTTTATTTACTTTATTTCTAGTTTTATTGTATTCTAATTTAAGTGTTTTATTATCTGAGTCATTTTTCCATTTCGTAAACATTTTGCCTCTTTTAGTACAACTTATCCTTATCTTATTGTTAACCCATTTTTCACAATTTCTTTTGCTTGAATTTTTTTTAGTGTATTTGCATATGTACATTGTAGTATTTTATAAAGTTTTCTTTGATGTAATTATATATATCATTGGCGGAGTTTAACTCATCTATCATTTCCCAGTCGGTGCAATTTAAGAGTGTTTTTATTTTTTTATTATCAATAAACTCAATGAACGTTGGGTCCCTACCTTTAGTAATAGACGCAAGCGTGACAATCGTCATGCGATGGTCTGCCAGGACAGTCCCCAGAGCAGCTTAGTAAAGGTCATCAAGGCGAGATCTCACGAAAATGTAGTCAATATAAGTTTTGGTGACTATATTACCTTTGGTCTCAACTCTCGTGAAGTCTGAGATCGCACATTCAAGGCCGCACTCAGAAGTTGACTCTGATAATAACTGTTTACATTATTGGTAGTTTTAAGGTCCATATTTATGTCTCCTAATACAATAAGATCGCTTTTCTTAACATAATCAACATTAATCACACTGGATAGTTCATTAACAAACAGATGCTTGCTTTCTTGTGGTCTATACACTGCACAGATATAAATATTATGATTTTTTTCACAATGTTGTTGTTTGAGTCTTTATCGGTTGAAACTTATGTTTATTATTACCATAGATAATAATCCACCACCTTTCCTGCTTTTACGTAAGATGCTATACAGTGTATTTCCATTCAATTGATACATAAAAACAATTTGTTCCGATATTCCCCATTCCGTGAGGACAACAATGTCGATTCGCGATTTAACCGAAATTAAACAGTTCGTCAGATAAGCGAAATTTTTTATCAACGATCGAATGTTAACATGAACTAAATTTAAGTTGTTTGTGTTTTTTGGTAGTTTACTAATGCAGGTAGGTAAATCAATGCAATCAACTATTTCCTTAATATTGCTAAATACAGCCATAATAGCTATAAAATACATGAAAAAAGATGTTGTGTTTGTTTTTATTCAAAGTTATTCTATTTATTTTTAAGAGGATGTTTTATGTCATCTTCACATCTAATCATAAATATCTTGTGTTTTCTAGTACTGTCGACCTCACCTTTCTTCACCAGTACTTTTCAATTTTGGAACCATATATATTTGAACTCCTTTCGCAGCTGTTGTTTAGCCATCCACATAAGTTTTCAGTTTACTTGTGATAACGCAAATCTCACGTATATTATTTCAGATGCTTGATTACTAGACACATTACGTACGGTACGTTGTTGTTAAATTAAATTGCTTAGCGGATCGTATCCAACTTTCCACTTCTTTGGTGTTCCCTAGTTCTAATTGTAGAACGCCTAGGTTCTGTTGCGTGTTCGAACGTTTTACGCTTTTTATCACAGACTTATCTATGCTCATGTTTTCAGCAATATTACTTGAGATTTGCAGCAGTTCTTCGTTTTTTTTATATAAGGGATTCCGGTTATTTCAATAAATTTGTTCAATTTATCTTAGTCTGACTCGTTTAAGCGCTGTTCCAAAGAAAAGATTTTGTTTTTATAGTGGGTAATTTTATTGCAAAGATAGTTTATTTTTAGGTTCCACATCTTTCAGCTTTTGTTTCATCATTTTAATGGATTCCACAAAATCGTCAATCTTGCCAGTATAAAATTCAATAGAAGTCTGTAAGGGCTCCAGTTCTTTTTGAACTATTTTTTGAACCTCCTTGGAAATATTTCATAGCAATAGGGAATATGCATGAAAAACATATTTAGTATCTATACAGTTTATCTAAAAATATAATACTAACAGTGAAAATATAATCAAAATTGATCGAAAAACAAACGAGATATAACTGTTTTAAACAAATATATCTGTCCCTCTCGCGAAGACGCTGTTTTCTATGGCAGCGGTATAGGCGACATGTTATTTGACGTCAGAGTTCGTATCGGATTTCTCTTTCTAATTGGCATCTTTGAAGCTATATAACTTTCTCGCTGTTAAAGGTATTTTAAAAAATATATCATAATTGTTTATTAGAGCCAATAAGTATTTTATTTTGCAAATAAAAAAATTGCATGCATATTCCCAATTGTTTGATATCTATCGGAAAGTTAGACGATGTGGTCGGCATTGAAGTTGGTTTGTCAACCTCATCATCGTCTTGACTGGGACTACAAAGGATTTCCTGACAGGAGAATGACGGTGACATTCATTGCAAGTCCATTGCAAAGTTTCCGAGTTACGAATAGCTAGTATTTGGTTTTGTGTGAGCCCGGTGCATGCTGTATTTGCATGCACTATTTTCCCACATTTGCAACATTCTAATCCAGTGCTTTTAGTTGTAATTGTTTTGTTACAATTATCGCACTTCGGCATGGTATTATTGTTGGTTCAAATATGTAGTGGGTGAATGAGATTCGTACGTACCCACACCGCCACTAATAACGTATCGTCTCAGTATTGAACGTCACGACCAAAAGGTCTGAAGCTCCGGGCACAATCCGTCACTTACGCGTATTAACACACAATGTTTAATGATGTCACAAATCTAAGTTTTATTTATTGTTTATTTTTAAGTTGTTTAATCACCACAACTGAATAAGTTTATCAACTGGTTTATAGTTCATGTTTTTGCAATTGTTGTATAGTATAGATTTGACTCAAAACTGCACACAAAGACTCGTAAAATACACTAACTTTTGATTAGGGAAACGCGTTGACCTTGCCGTGTACACGGTCAAAAGTTAACTGAACATGTGACATTATCTACATAAAATTTATCTTCTTTCTATATCTATACATATAATAAAATAGACTTGCCGTGTCTGTACATTGAATATTTTTGCAGAAAAATAACAGAGAAACATTACGAAAACGATATAGAACACAAAAATGCAATTTTTGTCTGTTTCTCTATATGTTTGTGTAAGCATCACGTGAAATCCACTGATTGGATTAGAAATCTAGGTAGTGTTTATTTGCCTCAAAGAGATGTCAGCATAGAAGACGGGGCCCGCTAGGGCCAGAGCCTGCCAGGGTTGCAGAATTTGTTCGAAAGAGTCACCGCGGCCCTGGAACGCAAAGGGCTTTAGAAGGAACACGGATGGGTTTTAGTCAGTAAGAGTCTGACACGCCCTTCCGCTCCACCCAGAGCGGAAGAAGTCATTGATGATTTCCAATCCTTAAAAAAAAGGTAGTGTTTATTTCATCAAAATCGACCCACAAAATCAAAAGATAGTTTAGTAAGAAACTTCATATTATGGCCCTAAGCTAGTACCTATTTGATACTTATGTATCGAATAGGTTCTGAGTGTAATTATGTTGTACCGCATGATCTGTGTGGTCGCTCACAATGGGCCTCATCAGAAGGCTTAAAGCCACCGAAAGAGCAACGGACAGGGCAATGCTCGGCGTTTCCTAGCGTTATCGAATCAGGAAAGATGACATTCGCTAGAGAACCAAGGTTACAGACATAGCTCGAAGGATCGCCAAACTAAAGTGCCAGTGGGCAGGGCACATTACTCGCAGAACAGATGTCGATGGGGCGAAAGTTTCTGGAGTGGCTACCGCGTACCGGAAGACAAAGCGTTGGAAGGCCTCCTACAAGATGGACCGATGTCCTGGTGAGGGTCGTGGGTAGTCGATGGATGCGAGACGCACAGGACCGGTTGTCGTGGTGACAATCGGGGGAGGCCTATGTCTAGCTGTGGACGTCTTTCGGCTGATATGATGTTGATGATGCCTTCAGCATAGGGTATATTTGCTCATACTCAGTCTGTCATACATCGACATAAAGTTTTAAAAAACATATTTCGTACGAAATACATATATCACAATGCCAGTTTTATTACCTATAGTGTTGTTTATTTTTGAATGCACTCATTAATAATCCTTATACCCCGGTATGATTCCTTGAAACATTGCAAGACAACTGTAGTTTACAATGGCTACTTTCAATATAAGTTTTCTAAGTGATGGAACACCCCATCTTTTGGTGTGAGAGTTGCTAGTTGAATCATGACCACAACTAGTTAAGTTGAGAGCATAAAACTAGTAAACAGACTGAGTGAGTCAAAGATTTAAGTTAGCTTATTTCTCGGAAGCGCACTTGCGATTTCCCTTCAATTTGTTGAGCTTCACTGTCGGCTAGCATACGTACCTGATGAAATTATAGCTGGTGCTTGTGAATAGCGATTAGAAAACGACAATTTAATAACT
Source organism: Mamestra configurata (assembly GCA_002192655.3). Lineage (NCBI taxonomy): Eukaryota > Metazoa > Arthropoda > Insecta > Lepidoptera > Noctuidae > Mamestra > Mamestra configurata. Next base: position 84,901 of record NDFZ01004789.1, read on the forward strand.
TTCTTACCTGAAAACTACTTTTTTTAAATTTGGCTTTGAATCATTACGCAATTACTCGCGGTCAATAGTGACACTATTTCAATATTAGGTACACTTGAGGTGAATTTTATCAGCCCTAAGAAAAACTTAGTCCATTATTAACCATCTCACAGACTATTTACACTCTTTTTATTTCTTTTAAAAAATAACGTTGCGTCACACTAGGAATTTCTCCTGCATCGTGGGTGCGTTTACAAACAGTTAAACTCTCTATAAACTTTGACCTTCGTTAAAAAAACGCGTCTTACCAAAGTATTTTTGAACACTTTATTTGTATTTTCGCGAGCACTGTAATCTTTATACCTACGTACAAGTCCTCTTTTCTCACAACTGACTTGTAATTTGCACGATAAGATAAGAATTCTAGATACTTTCTTTGTGTCTTTATTCAGTACTCAGACCGGTTTGTAAATCTTTTGTAGTCGCAATTGAAATGCTAGTACAAAAGAATTGTTTAGCTATGATTCCCCTAGTTTGTTACAAGCATCCCAATTCGGCGTAAGTATTTTATTATTAAATTTTAGTTTTGCCCGACTTTTGGTTAACCCGCGCAGGCTAGAGATCTTGTAAGGAGTAAGTTTATGTTAATAAGGTTAAGTCAGTAGTAAAATTAACTTAGTTAAAATTAACTTTGAACTTTTGATTTTAGACGTTAGACTTTTGACGGAGTATCTAAATGAATAATCGACCTCTCATATTCTAGCTAGAATAATAAACAATCAATCGTTATTTCGGTTGATGGAGTATATTTTAAACATTGATATCGAGACTCAAAATTAAAAAACTGGCCAAGTGCGTGTCGGGCTACGCATAGTTAGGGGTTCCGTAGTTACCGTTACGTTAGTTAAGATTCCTCCGTGCCTCGGAAAGCACGTTAAGCTGTTAATCCCGGCTGTCATTTGCAGATCTTTGCAACCCCAATATAAATAGTTGGGAAAAGGCTGGGCAGATGATGACTTATTGAAATAACATCCAACGATGTTTGTTATCTGTTTTCCCTTATTAAAAACCGTGCAAACGTCACCCGATCTCACTGTGCCCCCATTGTAGTTCATAGTTAGCCCATTGATGACACCAATAGGAAATTACATGGAAATAAGATAGATTCACATTCGCAATCATTTCTCGTTTATGTATAAACCCACTGACTGTGACAGCAGTTAAAAATTGTAGGTTATCTCTTCCAGTTTTTAAATTCCAAATATTGGTGATGCCCACAACCATTGGATAAATGTTTATTGAAATTAACAGTGAACGACAAACTTTTATGTTTTTATGTGAATGTACCAGATGTAGTAGGTTTTTTTTAAGGATGGGAAATCATCAAATGACTTCTTCCGCTCTGGGTGGAGCGGAAGGGCGTGTCAGACTCTTACTGACTAAAACCCATCCGTGTTCCTTCTAAAGCCCTTTGCGTTCCAGGGCCGCGGTGACTCTTTCGAACAAATTCCGCAACCCTGGNAAACGTCACCCGATCTCACTGTGCCCCCATTGTAGTTCATAGTTAGCCCATTGATGACACCAATAGGAAATTACATGGAAATAAGATAGATTCACATTCGCAATCATTTCTCGTTTATGTATAAACCCACTGACTGTGACAGCAGTTAAAAATTGTAGGTTATCTCTTCCAGTTTTTAAATTCCAAATATTGGTGATGCCCACAACCATTGGATAAATGTTTATTGAAATTAACAGTGAACGACAAACTTTTATGTTTTTATGTGAATGTACCAGATGTAGTAGGTTTTTTTTAAGGATGGGAAATCATCAAATGACTTCTTCCGCTCTGGGTGGAGCGGAAGGGCGTGTCAGACTCTTACTGACTAAAACCCATCCGTGTTCCTTCTAAAGCTCTTTGCGTTTCAGGGCCGCGGTGACTCTTTCCAACAAATTCCGCAACCCTGGCAGGCTCTGGCCCTAGCGGGCCCCGTCTTCTATGCTGACATCTCTTTGAAGCGCTCGTGAAACACAACGCGCCATTGACCTGGGCCTGGTGGTGATCGGACAGCGAGCCACCCAACGCTCACCGTCCGCAGGCCCGCGCCTACGATGGCCAGGGATCACCCTGCGACTCCCGATGCCCGGGGCATCTTCTCCTGTAGCGGCGGTTGGGGCGAAGGCCTTGAATTTCCCTCGCGCGGCCCGCCTCCTCCTTCGCTAGCTTGACTGCTTTGCAGAAGGAGGTGGCGAGGGGTCGCGCCGCCGATCGCCTCGACGAGGACACGGCGGTGTTCAGCGCAAGCAGGGCAGACCTCCACAGTATGCTCCACCGTGTCCTCCGGGCGATCCTCACAGTGCTGCAACCGGGCGTGTCCTTCCGCTTAATCCGAAACTGGTACCTCCCGAAACAGCCGTGTCCGGTAAGTACCTGCGCCAGGTGGAAGGTGAGGACGCTGTGGCGCTTCTCCAGCAACTCCCCAAAGAGGGGCCTTACCGCCGCAATTATGGCGTGCCCAGAGCTGGGTCGCAATAGTCGCAGTCTCCATACCGCCATGGTATCCTGCCGGAGCTCCGTCCGCCGCGATGCAATTTGCCGCGGCAGCGGAGTTTTGGCCCGGCGAAGCGCCTCCACGCGCCTCGCGTATACGTGCGCGAAGGCTCTCGCCTCCAGATCCCATGGCGGTAATCCGGCAAGGAGGCTCGCCGCCTCGCCGAAGACTCTGCGGAATCCCCGGGCTAGCCGGGAGGCCATGACCCTTTGGGACGCGTTGAGCTGGCGGGCTGGTCGCCCCTTCAGCGTTAGAGCCCACACAAGATGTAGTAGGTTACTGTTGTAATTTACATTGTCTGAGTTTCAATTTTTATTTATGATCATGATACATTTTGATTTAATGACTTTTCCAGACGTTGTGTAGGTATTAATAAAATAAGCTGTAATTGATTATGATATTATTAAGAAGTTGTGGATAATTGTATTAAAACAGTGACCAAATACTAAACAATAAACTAAAGGGCCATTTTTGCAATATTGAGATAACTTTAAACTGATGAATAAAATATGCGATTTGACAGCTTTTTTTTAGAAATTTTGCCAAGCAGCCATATTTAATCTTCAGCTATTAATTATATTCTAACTAAAAACTAGCACTTAGTCTAAGAATTCCTTTCTATACGCATATGTTTTTAAATTAAAACATTTCGTCTCAATAATAAAAAGAAACGAAATTGTCTCAAATAATACTGTAGATATTTTGTCTGCCTACAGCTACTGTGAGATAGTACCTACTTAAAGCTTTGTTCTATAAGGAAAAAGCGACAGCTCTTGTACAATGTGTACGAAAAAGAAACTAAAAGGAATATAAATCCAATTTCCGTCATTTCATATTGTCTGTCTTATTTTCCCGTTCATGGAGGTAGCTCGTGAATACTTAGGGTCGTTCGGTGCTGCTTTCGTGCTGACTTTAGAAAAACGTCGGTTTATTTATGGAGGAGTATGCTTGCATTTAATCAATTTTATCAGACAGGCCACGCGAAAGCTTTGTTCCTTACTTTGTACAAACTCCATCCATCGATTGCGTTATAGATACTTTCCGTGTACTTACGTTGTTTGATTAATTTATCAAGTGGCTAAGTGAGGGGCGCGGATGATGTCATTAGTGTTTTGTGCATCCTTAAACCTGTACTATTGAGGACCTAATTAATGTCACGGATGCCGCTGTAAACGTGTAAACTGTTTAAGAGTATTTAAAAAGAAGAAGAATAAGAAGAGAAGTCATTGTAATTACAGTTGTCAGAATAATCAGCATAAAGCATATGCATGCGCATATTGGTCAAATGCCACCAGACAGTTAAAAAAAAAAACATGAAAAATGGTAACGTTTAATGCAAAACGGTTGTTGCATTCAACGTTACCATCTATGTATTTATATATATAGTTATAAATGAATCCCTATTTCCCTTGGTCACGGCATCACGCGTGAACGGCTGGACCAATTTCGCTAATTCTTTTTTTGTTGAGTTTGTAATTGTTAGGAGAAGGTTCTAATGCAAAAAAAATACATTCGGGCGAAGCCGGGGCGGGCCACTAGTATTATATATATAAAAATTAATACCTATTTCTCTTGGTCACGGCATCACGCGTGAACGGCTGGACTAATTTCGCTAATTCTTTTTTTGTTGTGTTTGTAATTGTTAGGAGAAGGTTCTTATGCAAAAAAAATACATCCGGGCGAAGCCGGGGCGGGCCACTAGTATTATATATATACAAATTAATCCCTATTTCCCTTGGTCACGGCATCACGCGTGAACGGCTGGACCAATTTCGCTAATTCTTTTTGTTGTGTTTCTCATTGTAGAAGAAGGTTTTACGAATGAAAATTAAAAAAAAAAAAACATGCATCCGGGCGAAGCCACTTGTTTTTCATATTTATTCAATCCCGTTTTATCAACATAGAAAAAACGAGGAAAACAATAAATTAAACATTTAAGTTTGCACTTTGTAACAGTAATATTTGTTGTATGGCAATAAAGGAAATATTGTGCTCCCTGGAGTAACACGAGCCAAGTAATAAAAAAGAAAGTTCATGTTAGTAATTGGGGCACCACTTCCCTCTGCTTAAACTGTCTGCGTCAAAAGGTCACCGAAATGAAAGAGTGTGACATACGGACAGACAGCCAGACAAGTACTACACTGCTTATGGTAGATGTTCCATTTTAGCAACTTAGACACGGAGCCCCAAGTATTATTAAGGGAATTAATAATATGATTTTTACACACGAACTCTCAAAGGGAATTTGTTCGGCAGCAAAAGTTAGGTTATTTACGCTTTACGAAGGTGCTTCGCGGTAGTAGTAGAGAAAATAAAGATTGGAGTGGCGCCAAGGGTTGGCGGTAGGGAAAATTCTGGCTGCATTCGAGTAGGGTTTCAAATTAGATTGCAGCTGTGGACTGTTGCGGTTCCCTCTGCCCCTCTGTTATCAAATGAATGTAGACGAATAGCTGGCGTAAGTTGGGATTAATGTGAAACCTCTTTGGGATAGTAATCCGCTCTACGGAGCTTTTTTTTTTTTTTTTTTTTTTTTTTTTNTTTTTTTTTTTTTTTTTTTTTTTTTTTTTTTTTTTTGACAATGACCACTCGCAGTTCAGCACACTAAGGCTGGTTACTGCTTAACCGGACGGTTACTGCTTAACCGGACAACGGATTTGGAGCACTATCCGCCTCTATTTATACCAACATACGGGTGATGTACCTATATGTTGTTCAGTTTAACATATGCATACAAATATTACTAAAAGGATGAAATAGATTATTTTGCGGGGATTGAAATATTACTACCAACTGCTATATGATGATATGTACCTTGATGAATGCCTTCCGGTTTCACTTAGAAAAGATCAGGTTCATCTGTCGCTGGTTTTCAACAGCCCCTTTATCATGCACCATATTATCTGTTTTATATCAGATAAGAGGATATTGCTTTAAACACATGCAAAGAGAAACGATATATCAAATTCGAATTCACAATAACGATTCTCCGGAACACGAAAGCAATGATTCGCGTTTTGCAAAACATAAAAAATACGCCCTCAGTTACCTACAATTTGAATTTCCTTAGTTATTATCCGCATCGGAACGAACGTTTTCTATTTCAATTTTGTCTACTGCATTTCCATTTTGAGCAGTAATTGAAGCATTAGGCACTGGGGAGCGGAATGTGAAAAGGATAAAAAAATAAACGAAGTAAAGAAAGAAATTAAAAGATGAAAGAGACCGTAACGAAGTGCCCACGACGAAAAAAGTGAGAAATTATTTTAAGGCACTTGAAGCGGTAATAAGTGGCACAAAAGTTTTCGCAGAGATTTTCACGTTAAATGGTAATCTGCGAAATTTCAGAGTACGGTAATCAGATTAGGCGTCACCTCGGATGTATTTGTGAGGTCTTTCAAATTATTCACTCATAAAATACGTACGTCTTATCAAAAGTCGTTTTGTCACTTTATCTTACGGCAGTGTTTTATTCGAAAATTCTTTAAGAGCTTTTGCGTCCATATATTAGGTGCGACGTATCTGCGCTCGAACCAGTGTTAGCGCTTTATGTTCCATTATCTACGTCTGTATGTACTTAAGAAATTGAATCTACAATTCGATTTTGTAGCGAAAGAAAATAAACTTGATTTTTCTTATTTCTTTAGAACGCTTGAGTATTTTTTCAAGTTTTAAAAACACAAGAACTTGAACACGTTGAGAAAACGGAATTGCTGAATGGTTTTTAGAAGTCGAACTTAAAATCTTTTTGTTTTTGTCAGTTCATAGAAATAACTTTAGTAAGAAAAACGGCCAAGTGAGAGTTGGGTTCACACAAGTAGAGCTCCAAATAAAACTACAGTGATTACAATTTATAACGGTTACATTACTACTAGTCTAGTAAATTTTGATATTTGATATGAGGTTGAACCGCAGGGGATGAAAGATATACCCTGATTATCATATCAAAATGTTTAAGCTGCACGTGGATTGGAAAAGTTATTATTAAATAAAAACTACGTGAAAATTTGAAAATCCACTTAATTTATCGGAAATTTCTGCAATTTTTGGGTGAAAATAAAAATATCGGCTTGTACATTTCAAAATTCCCGTTAATACGGAGTTAGGAATGCAGCACTATAATGCACCGTTTATTTACAAGATTTTTTTTCGCCATCCGACCAGCTGATCGTCTATGCAAATAGTATAGACAATACAAAAATTTCGCCGCTTTACTGTAGTTTTTTTTTTCAAGGTTTTATTTTACCACTTTTTCTCGCTAGGAATTCAAATGAAGGCTTAACTCTCAAAGAATATAGAGATATTTTAAAATTAAAAACATGTCAGGATCATACGAGATGGATTAGTTTATTTTAATAGAAAGAAAGAAAGAAAGAAAAATGTTTATTTGGGACTCGCACAAGACTAACAAACCAGTAAGATAAAATAAAATTAAAAACTAAACAGTAGATAAAAATAATTATCTGTGCGAGGCCAAAATGGTCCCTATCTCAGCTTATGCTGCGATATCTAAAAATAAATAACGCAGCGCTGGTATTCTGATAGGGCCAGTCAGTGGTGCCACGGATACATTCACGGAGCATATAATAATATAAAAATGCAACAATTATTAAATATATAAAAATAATAAAAAAATAAATAAAAAATCGGTACATACAAACAATAAATAAGCTGACACCCAATAGCCCAGTGCTCCAGCTTCATTTTTCGATATCATAGACAAATGAATAGAGCGCGCGGGCGCAAGTGGGAGGTTATGGTCGGCTGTCACAAAGAAAAGATGGTTGAACAGAAACATAAATGTAAATAAACAAAACAAAAAGCTATATCGACTTGTAGCATCTAAATTGCGTTTAAGTGTAATAAAGATAAATATTAATAGTTGCGGGCTGTGTACTGTAGTGCATTGTCGCCAGGAAGAGTCATGCATTTACGGAGAAAATAGGATTAATTAAAAGTTTTTCTTTTACGTATCTAATACGTAGTGGGTTAGAAAACCAGCTCAAAGAACAAAAAACATTGAACGTTATTTCAAAGAAAGCAGAAATGGCTAGAAATGTTCTAAGCATAAAACCTAAGCGTGTTTTTAGTTTACTAACTGGAAATGAGAGGTGAGCGAAGGCTTTGCGATTTCCAGTTAATCTAGTAAAAACTGTTATCAACAACAAACTCATTTCTGAACACTAGCTTGGTTTTCATAAGTCATTTAGGACCTTAAACAAGGTGTTTAGATAGAACTCAAAACCTGAAAAATGGTAATTGTACTCGTTGTTTATTAACAATTTTTACCATGAGAACAACACTGAAATTTCAAGAAAAATATGAAGAAACATTTAAAGGTGGGGTGGCCAACTTTAAATGTTTGCATAACTCGACAAAATGTTTTTTAGCTTCAGTTATGCGTTTAATCTGTTACAATTTCTATAGATACAGTAAATATGCAATGTTTTTATGCGTTATTTATAACTATATACATCGGCTTGAGAATGAAAAATATATCAGCTGTTAATCTTCCCCCAAAAGTCGTAAAAGTAGATTGAGAGAAATGGCTTGCAATGGTGCTCGTAAAGGCGACCGAAAGTAGAAACGTTATATATTGCACCTGCACTTCAAATACCTACTAGCTACTGTACGAATGAGTCGCTATTAAGATTAGAACCCTAATAGCTACTTAAAGTCTGAAAAACGAGCAACGTGTTGATTTCTCAAGATAAGTAAACCGTTAAGGTTGAAATGGTTTGACATTTTTACAAAATATTAGTTGTTAGTCATCGCGAGTTGATTTTTAATAAATACTAAACTCTTACATAAGTACCTTCTTGTGAATATTTCCAATAACAGAGAATTAAAAAGATGGCAAGGTATGATGTGAATGTGCCTTTAATTGAATCGGAAATTATTAACCGGGCGAATAAAAATTGAATGTGCGGCTATTAATGGGATACTTTATTACTAAACCGAGCGGCGATAAATTAGTTTCAGGAAAGAGTAACTTAACTGGCGATAATTATGTATTACTAAAAGTAGGTGAAATGACCTGCTTAAAGTGGGAAATAATTAATCTAAGCTTGAATTTAAAATTTGAAGTAACTGAATAAAATACTAGAGCGGGCGAGAAATATTCTGAGTGGGCAACTAACAAAGTTTACGAGCTCAGGACTTCTGGCACCCCGACTCGGACAGGTTAGGTTTTTTTTTTAAACCACCCAGAAATAGCCCGAATTAAAAGTTTATTAGACATTTTAAGCTTAGGTATTACAATTTTTAGGGCCAGAGACAGCCAGGATTGCGGAATTTGTTCGAAAGAACGCAAGGGGCTTTAGAAGGAACACGGATGGGTTTTAGTTAGTAAGAGTCTGACACGCCCTCACGAAGTCATTTGATGATTTCCCATCCTTAAAAAAAGGTATAACAATTTTCGATATTTCTCCTAAAATGATATTAAAACACTTCAATTAGCATATAATGCAGCACTCTTGAAATTAAATATAAGTAAAAAGTTAAGCTATAAAATCGTCACTAAAATAGAAAAAATATCGCTCAAGAATACTGATCGTATTTAATAACTAGTATACAAGTTTCATTTGTGTACTTGATCATATGACATTAGCTCATTGATCATCAGAACAATTATGCATGGTATAAATATGATATGGATGTACCTACATACAGGCCAGCTCCAAAAAGTCCAATATTCGCATCACTTAGTTGTTTTTGCCAGGTATTTGTGATCTCGCAAACCTTCCAGCCCGAACGTAATTGACTGTCAGTCAGCGCGATGAAAGCTGTTATACGAAACTTCAAAATGTGCCTCGGTTATAGCTTGCCCGGAAGGAATCGAAACCCTATTTACCTCGAAGAAAATAAAAATCGAACCATAAAGAAAATATAACGTTTACAGCTTTCAACATTCTGTTTATGCTTCTGAGAATCAAAACTCATTATAGGCTTAATAGCGCCGGTTACAGTTATTGGTTCAATGAGTTTCCTCGAAACTATTAATGAGCCACTTACCTACCATAATGAAACAATACTCAGTATGATAAACATGTTATTAATAAGTCTTTAACGTACTCAAAAAGAGCCACATTTTGTGGTTGCATTTGAACACAAAATACATTTACTGTCCACGTTCGCATGCTTCAAATTAGCATTTCGCAAACAAGTTGTGACCTATGTTTTTGTATCCAATTAGTTGAACTAGATTTCGTAATTTAACTACACTTGGTTTATGTACGGTTTTGTGAATTGCAAATGAACTAAATTTGGCATGTGTTTCAGCAGCAAAGTTCAACTTATTTGTAATGTTCGTTACATTAAGGCATCATTTATAAATCTTTTACTTTTACGTATAGATTCATGTCCTCAGTCGACTTTTAGATGTAGCTTTCTCAGGCTTAACAAATAGTGTTTTTTAAACCTTTTTCTTTCGTTGAGAGTGATATAGATGTTTGGAGTGGTAATCTGGGTGGATTTTCAAAGAAATACAAGTTTGGATAAATGAAAATCCCAACCATCCTTGTTTGGAGCCCGTAATAGGTAAAGCATTAGATTTTTTTGCTTAATATTAGAGGTAGAGCCGGGCGCGATCCGATCATGGAACCAAAAGTTGGGATTTTAGCAGATTACAGATGTGTTAATTTTAAATAATACCTATTATTAAACTTTCTTACAAAAAATACAGCTGACTTCCAGATATAAACCCTACAAAGTAGTTTATACTTGATGGTGTTTTCAACTTAATTTCGGAAGTCCGTGTTTTTGGTTCTGTTTCTTCAAAGTTATTTTATACTTTATGGTGTTTTCAACTTAATTTCGGAAGTCCGTGTTTTTGGTTCTGTTTCTTCAAAGTTATTTTATACTTTATGGTGTTTTCAACTTAATTTCGGAAGTCCGTGTTTTTGGTTCTGTTTCTTCAAAGTTATTTTATACTTTATGGTGTTTTCAACTTAATTTCGGAAGTCCGTGTTTTTGGTTCTGTTTCTTCAAAGTTATTTTATACTTTATGGTGTTTTCAACTTAATTTCGGAAGTCCGTGTTTTTGGTTCTGTTTCTTCAAAGTTATTTTATACTTTATGGTGTTTTCAACTTAATTTCGGAAGTCCGTGTTTTTGGTTCTGTTTCTTCAAAGTTATTTTATACTTTATGGTGTTTTCAACTTAATTTCGGAAGTCCGTGTTTTTGGTTCTGTTTCTTCAAAGTTATTTTATACTTTATGGTGTTTTCAACTTAATTTCGGAAGTCCGTGTTTTTGGTTCTGTTTCTTCAAAGTTATTTTATACTTTATGGTGTTTTCAACTTAATTTCGGAAGTCCGTGTTTTTGGTTCTGTTTCTTTAAAGTTATTTTATACTTTGTAGTGTTTTTATTTCGAAGTCGGTTGATTTTTTATGTAAAAATGTTTTTAATTATTCACTCTTTAGTGGTGATTCTCCACAACTAAATTGGCATTCACATGTGCGTACCCATTCCCTTCGTACCGGCGTGATGTTCTGTTATGAACTGGTGTAAACAATAAACAGACATACAATTTCAGCAATCCCGGTCCATTTACTATCATATATTGAAAAGTGCCTACGCCTATCTCCGAAATTCTTCTTCAGATCTTCACCAAATTGAAATGGAACCACTCCGAGAAAATACTCTTTCAAAAAATACCCAAATCGCTTCAAGTGTGCATATTAAATTTTAAGAATTCCCTCTATTTCTCCAGGATCCCATCATCAGATCCTGACCTGATGACCATGAGACCACCTGGTAAGTCTACCCTTAAAAAAAACCATTATGGTTCAGGCGTCTTCGAGTAATCGTGGAACATACATAAAAAAGATTCCGACGAATAGACAACCTTCTCCTTTTTTGGAGTCGGTTAAAAAGGTTGATAATATTTGAGAGTACTGATTTGATAACGATTATTTTTTCAATAATAGAAAGGTTTCTTTGAGTGTCATGGGCATTTAGTTCTGAAAAAAAAAACAAGAATTCTGAGGGACAGGGTAAGAGAGCGGAGCCGCGCGGAAAAGCGAGTTAATAAAATCCAGAGCACTTTTAAGCGGAAAGTCGTTGAGCATTTTCCCTAAAGTTTGTAATAACATGTTTAATTATTCAAGCATTGCTGTTAATATTTTTCAACATCCAGCTATTAATTAAATGTTGAATAAATGTAGTTCTGAATTCTTGATAATGTTGAAGCCTTGTCAGTAATTAGTGAGGATCAATAGCGTTGTTGTACGCTAGAGAGGCGTGTTATAATTAGAATTCACCTTGACCCACTATTCCTTAATGAAAAAACTTATGGCTGCGTAAAGAATTCTGTAGAGTAAAAAAAAATAGCACGCTGGTTTTCCCCGAAGAGGTAAGCAGATGTTTATTTATTAATGAATAGTCCTGCCACATTTTTATAACTCAAAAAAAAATGTGTTTGAAAGTATGCCACAAGGGGACTAATGTACAGACGCTAGTACATCAAGCTACCCAAAACTGTCAAATTTTCCCAATCAACCTTGAACCTAACGCTTTAGTGATAAAGTTGAAAATCTATTAAAGAAATTTGACAGATTGTTGTAGCTTGATGTGCTGGCATCTGTACATGACAATAACGGCGAATAAAATTTGCTATTCGTCGGTTACATGATACAAAAAATAATTATTTAAAAAATATAAAATTAAGTTACAATGAAAATATAACAAAAAGTAAACTACAAATGTATTATAGTATTATTTTCTTTGTGATCCCACAATTAGATCTACAATTTTATTGAGATAGTTTTTAAGACCATGACCATCGAAGCAGCTTCAGTAATAACGAATAGCAGTTTTCGTTGATCCACCAACTAAATCCACTTTGATTTACTAATAATAGGTGGAGTAATTTTCTCTTTTCTCTTCTTTGGAAATAATCTTCTTCTTTAAAACATTCACATGACAGGTGCTGCTGTTACTGTGACTGGTGATTGCTACCGTGTTGAGATAATTTTTTTTCGTTTCAATAAATAAATGGTTATTCCAGTCTAGAAATATGTGGTTCCAACAAGGAGTCAGAAGCCTTGCATCACGATACTCAAAGTGAAATTTGGTTTTCTAGACAATCAATCACAACCGCTAATTGACCCCCAACCTCACCAGATTCGACGGCTCATAAAACCTTCAATAGCAGAATATATGTTACTTTTTTAGTGTGAAAACTAATAAATTGCTCGGAAATTTGATGAAAAACACGACACAAGGTGTCATATTGCTATTCTGGAAACAGCAACAGATTTAGCTGATATTATAATGTAATAATCCTATATAATAAGCCTGAATAAAATAATCATGGTCAAATATCTTGTAATTTTCGTGTTTTTAATTTTAAGACATCCGAGTTGGCCACCCTATAAATTGTGAAAAAGGTATGAAGGCCCATTCTATCTTAGACAAATAATAGTAAAGCTCTTTGAAAGATGGTCAACAATTTTACCACCACATTTTTTGCGCCGTGAAGGAGAATTATTGCAATGGGAGGTCACAAATTGTTTGTTGTGTGCAAAGGTACAATTGAAAGAGAATGTGATGATGGAATCGGTGTAACCTGTGAAAGGTGTTTGGGTAGAGAAATATTGTGAAAAGTATTATGGCCGATATTGAGATAACTTTCCATATAAATCAAGCTTGTGAGTAACTTTTTTTATACCATACATAGAGTAGCACACACAAGTGTCACCACCGCAGCCACCGCAAATCTGCAATATCATGGTACCACAAGTATGTATGACGGCCATTGACAATAGCGCATTCGACTACTATAAAATGTACACTTGAATAAATATGACTAATGAGAATGAATACTTATTTGAAAGACATCCTTTGCAATGGAGACGCAATTTCACTATGGCTTGACTTACGATTGACGTCAGACGCTATTATTCCTGCACATTTAAACACACAACTGTACTACTATTGTTTGAGATTTTGAAACTATTTTTGGGCGCAGTTCCTTAACGCGAATTGAGATTCGGGAGAAAATATAACGTCACGTAAGATTTCTGTGGTAGGTATATCTCCTACATACATTTTTCCTGCTGTGTGTCTTTCTATGAGCAAGAACAAAAAAAAAATGCGCGGGAAACTTCGGTCCGAACTGGGGTCCCGTGACCGCACACATGTTTTTACTATGTGTTGCCTTTTGTTTAGGTTTTAAGAAATGTAAAAACAAAAACCAATCAAATAACGAATTCTGATTAAGGTTATGTCGTCTGACACTCGTGCTCAGTTTAGCGGGCACATATAGTTAATAAGAAAAGGCATTTCTATTCGATCCAAGCGCAGTAAATCCAAACTTTGTGTCTTCTTCAAAACACGATCTGTCTACCTAACCTAAGTAGTTTCGGATAATAGCGAAAAGCGGCAAAGTACTAGTCGCTTGCCAACTTTTTTATTGGTATCCGTCTTTTATTATTTGCCATAATAGAGGTCAAAGTTACATCTATTCTGTGAAAATATTGAAATTGCACTTATTGGTACGGTAAAAAAGCGGTCAAGTGCGAATCAGACTCACGCGGCAAGGGATCACAGAAATGTTTAGGTCCAAAAAATCACATAATCATCATCAACATCATCACCATCATCACCATCATCATCCACACCCCGATTTCGCCCATTGCTGAGCTTAAACCTTTTTTTCCTGTGCCAGCCTCTTCCAGGTTCTACCCGCGATGGCACAATGTCGTCTGCCCATCTCACTGCCGGACAACCCACACATCTTACACCACACGTCTTTTTTGGTACACATAATCATATGTGTACCAAATTACAATTGACTTGGTCCAGTAGATTTGAAGGAAATTGGCTGTTATGAAACCTTGAAAACAACCCAGTGATAGACAGATTCAAAGACATACAGACCGATAGACTGACGGGCAACATTGGCTTAGTAATAGGGTCCTGTCTGTTGCAAACCAATCTAAAACCGGCGAGTCTGTCTCCTGCGACATACAGCATGGCTGAATACGCAGATAGAATATCTTTGAGATATCTCAACAGTTGGTTGATGATTCCGCTCCATAGGAAACGACCAACTCGAACCATGTTTCTGGCGTTTTTTAAGTGCCCATGTTGTGTTTTTGTTGGACCTACAAGAAAGAGTCCTGATGTTTATAAAGTAAATGCAAAAAATTTTTTTAGAAGTATTTGTTGTTGTTTTTTATCAAATCCAAACTATCAGTTCTTCTAAGCGCTTCTTGGAAGGAAATCTCCCTTCCAAGAAGCGCTTAAAAGAACTGATAGTTTATTTTCCTAATGATAGGTTGACTATTCAAAAATCCTTAGTAATAGCCAATTTACAACAGAAAAAAGATTGCAGATATCTAAAATGGCGGGGTATAAAGTCTTTTCTACATACATATCCATGGGGATATTATTAGGTAGTCATTTAAAAATAAAAGCATTTAACAAAAGGTAATAACTAACTTTGGGCACACTTTCAACGATTTTAATAAACGAAAGGAATTTCAATAAATTTCGTGGCTGTATACGAGCTGTGCTACGGCGTAGCCAAGGGCGTAGCATACGCACAATTGAGCGTAGCAAATTAAATGTGTCGTTGACGCTAGAAGTAATTCAACAGACTGTCATGAAGTGTTCATTAATCTATTTTTTGTTTATTTATTGATTTACTATGTGTATAAAAATGCGTTAACGATGCGTAAAAGTAACTGTTTATCGCGAAGGTGTTTATGGTGAAGTGGAGTATGCAAATCTAAGAATTTTATAGACTTAAAATAAAATGTAGGTGTTTAAGTACGCTGTGGAAGCTAGTAGTTAATGTGCTAAGCACAGGCTTATCTCATAGATAAGGACTAAGCTGGTCTGTATGCTGGCCATGCAGTCTTTCTATCGAGGATGTCGCTTTGGCGGTCCGTGTGCTATAATACTCCAACAATTAATTCGTATTTCTGTCTGAAAACTTGATCCATGAATCATCATGACATCTAAATCTGGAGATTATATACTGATTGTCATTTTACCCTTTATCTCATGACGTGAAAAGTAGTGGAAATATGATCTGGTCAACTAGTTTCAAATCAAAATGACGAAATTTGCGCTGCACGAACGTGGAAGCCATTTGAGTGTACCCCAAGATCATTTCCAAAACAAGCATAATGTAGCTCCGTTATACAGTTTCCAGGGATTCTAGTGCCTAGTAAGCAAGCCGAAATTACAGCATATTAATAAAATTACAAGATGAGAGACTGCAGTCTACACCAGAACGTTTTCCTCGGACTAGCTAGTCAGCTAGAAGCAGCATATTATGTCAACGTCATCATGAATCCTTTGTGAAAAAGGGATAGTGATATTCGTTATATATATCTTCTATAACTGGCTGAGCTGAGCAAAGGTAAAGGATATCAATCAGCCTAGTCTTCAAAACAACCAGAATAACCGAATGCAGCTCAATGCCAATGTAACAATTCAAAACTGGTCAAAAAGCCTCAATTTCCATTCATTTTTGACAGATTGCGACTGACATGCGAAGGCAAACGTTTGCTTAAAAAATAGTAACAATAGAAAATTGGCCCTCAGCATTTTAAATGACAGCCGGGACCAACAGCATAACGTGGTTTCCGAGGGACAGCGGTACTCAGTACGTTAAGATGGTCACCCATCCACGGATCGACTACGGCATGCCTTGCTTAAGCTTAAAGATATACCGTGGCAGTCATTATTTAGTCATGGAAACGAAAGAAACTCCGACATTTTCATAATTTCTATATAGGAACACGTAGATCTAATAGAAGGAGGTATCCGCCGGCTGTATCCACCTGGAACACTGAGAGCATTGCTGATGCGCTGCCGCATAGTCGCGTTGCTGATATCTAACTCTTCAGGCAGAATCACAGCAATGCAACTTGGCACCAAAATAGCCATGTCTTTACTCCCCTTGATGATCCTCTTTAAAAGAAGCTCCGATTTTGTATCAACAAGAGATTACTAAGATCTTTCTAGTTTTACCTATTAGGCAAAAACCGAAATGCGGCATTCTGAAAATAACAAGATGATTGCTAGAGCCCATGCTCTAATGCATGGGGTAAGTCATGCCTGCAGCCCTCAGGGTACCATTATCCTGAAGGGTGCAGGTACGACTTACCCCCGATTTCAGAATTAAGCATTGGAAGTATTTATTAATCTCTAGCTAAGCCTGACCACCTGGCAATAATGTAAGGTTTGAGACGCTCTTGTTTCCAAATATTCAACTCAGAAGCCGAAACACAATAGCTAGAAACAGCTTACTAGGTCGTGTCGTGTTATTTGTACCGTATAACTCCGTCTTTCTCATACAACGGCACGTCATAGTAGGACTGAGCAAAGGTAAAGGAAACCCCTATATTATAATGGTTTCTGTATGGTCTGTGTATGAACAAGCAGACCTAGTAGAAAGAGGTTAAGTCGGCTGTAACCTGGGGACCAATTCTACTACTACTTTTTAAGCATCGTTCGCATCAGTCGCAATCTGTCAACAATGTAGAGAAATTGAGATGTTTTTGACAGATTGCGACTGAGATGCAAATGCGAACGTTGCTTCAAAATGAGTAGAATTGGCACTTTGAAATACTGAGAGTATTGGCGATAGGTTGCTGTACCGTCGCTAATATCCAATCTTCAAACTGAATCACAGAAACATACTTGGCGCCAAAATAGCCATGTCTTTACTCCCCAGATCCCCGTTACAAGGAGCGCCGATAAAACACCAAAAAGAGATCTAAGACAATAGAACTAACGTAATAGAATAATATGAATACATTTCTATTGCAAGGTTTGAAGTTTGTGGTTATTTTAGCAATACGCAATACAATTTCTATTAACATATGCAAATAACTACTACTTATGTCGTAACAAAAACAAAGTAAATTACGTGCATAAAACTTACACTGTTTTAATTGAAGTCGTTTAATTTAAAGATCGTGAATCAAACCCCTTAATGTATATCTACCACTGCCTTATTCTCTGCACAAAATGTAGTACACATATTAATTTTGCGCTTATAATGCTTGAATATTTTACTCAACAGTTCAAAAATATCGACACAAAATGCTTAAAAATAACAGCATAAAATATTCAAAAAACCGCCCCGTACATAAATAATACATTCCAATCATATAATTACTGAAATATAAAATGAAAACGCTATATACTTACGAATAGCTACTTATTAATTAATCACATCTCAAAAAACACTACAATTCAATCGAAATCCAAAGTTTGGTGACCGTTAGATCGTTTAAATGTAACTGTAATTTTTGTTCAACTTCATCAGTCACTTTCAAGCTTGCGGTTCACTGGTAACAACATTCGGGAGTTGAGGGACATTTTAAAGTTAGCGCACTTCGCAATCGCGACAGAGGGGGAGAGAGAGGATCGCGACGGACGGCGACGCGGCCGCACTCTCCGCCACCCGACGCCGGACTGAGCGCCGGTCCTCCAGCCCGAGCAGAGCCGCGCCATCGACGCTTCAAATTATACCTTTCAGGTATCCACCTTATCTCCCCTTCAAGGTCTTATCTCATCAACTAATTAATGTGCGTGCCTCACTCATTTATTAGTTCTATCTTCACATCAAATGTTACTCGTGTTCCAGTGTTTCCTCCCCTTACATTGTAATTTTATTCAAGTGACTATATTTTCAATTTTTATTTGACTTTAAACGTGCATCTAATTCTGTAGGTAGGCCAACATTAAGACTCTTGACTTGGCCTAATTTCATTTAGACAGTTCCGTAATTCGAGATTAATAGAATTTCCTTTGACGAAGGTAGGCGAGTGAAATTGAAACTCAGTTTTGAAGTAAACGAGCAGTCACCATTACTTAGTTTCTGTGGTCATCTTCAAGGGAACTTGTTTTATTAATAACTTAGTTTTGATATTAATGAAGTTAGAGTTCCGTACATTGTTGGAAATACTCCTTTCTGTCAGATTTGATCGTTGCTGCTACAAACCACTTATCTCCAGTTTCTGAAAATAGGAAAATATTTTCTAGTATAGGGTCATCCAATAATAGAAAATACAAATATCAAAAAAAGGACTTCCGATTAAGTCTGTCTGCAATTTGATAGGTACCTACTTTTAAGTGTGTCTAGAAAACAGATTTGATTACAACTTCAAATCAATAACTGTTCTGGATCCGTTCAGTTATACCATACTATACCATTAATAATGTAAGTAGTAAATAGGAGCACTTAAAAGCCGAGCATTAAGAATTCGTTAGTTAAAAGTAGCTTTATTACAAAAATGTTAAATGATTTCTAGCTTTTCTTAAGCTTTGCTTCGTATGTTTGCCTATTGACTACATTAGTATTTATGAAGCTATTTTGCTTCACATTTTACTTTCGTTTTTCAATTTATATTATGTAAATGACCGAAAATTACGTCGCTGTCATGACGTCAGCTAGTTTTGTCTGGTAGGCAACTGCCCAATGGTTCAATGTGTGTTCCAATCGCTCGGAGAACTGTAATATCACGATTTTTTTGACATCAAGGTTTATTTTTGTTATTAGTTTGTAGCTGAAACAGGTATTATTTCATATACATTCGACGATTCGTCAACAACATAATTTTGTATATTGAAACCATAAACTTACACAGATTCATTAATCACCCACCGTCTAAACGTTAACACTTCAAATGGTCAACAGTAAGTAAATGCGCGTCCGTTGGCACTATTCATCATAACATCGTACTATGTATCACCACCTACCTAGTACATAGGTATGGGTATCTGCTGAGTGAGCGATACACGTTCAATATTATAATAGTGCTCCGATTTCTAGCCGCATCGAATTTTATATCGATTGACGTTCCATCCTAGTCGTGATCCATCTACCTCCATCACGTCAGGAATTACAGTGAAGATTACTCGTTGTAATTTGAAAAGGTAAGAAAGACTAGACTAAACTTTAACCTATCGTACTGTTTTGATGTGAAACACTTTCGGTTACTATTTCACACTGAATGTGTAATGTGAATTAATGCTGATTGCGTACCTATCCTACATAAATGAACACATTGGGGTGCCCCAGAATCATCCTCTTTTCCCAATTATATTGGGATCGGCTTCCAGTCAAACCGGATTCAGCTGAATACCAGTATTTTACATGGAGCGGCTGCCTACCAGACCTTCACAACCCATTAACTGGGTAACACGGTACCCCTTGGTAAGATTGGTGTCAGATTTTCTGGCTTCTGACTATCCGTAACGACTGCCAAAGATCTACAAATAACAGCCGGGACCAACGGCTTAACGTGCTTTTCGAGGCACGGAGGAGTCTCGGTATGTTAAGATGGTCACCCATCCACAGACCAACCTCGGCAAGCGTTGCTTTACCTTGAAGATCGACCCGTGCGGCTGTTATTATAAAGCCACGATGCCCCAGAGTGTAAGACAAAAATGTTTTTTTTAATTTAAAAGGTGCCCTATTAATTTTTTTATTTATTTAATTTTTATAATTTGTTGTTAACGGAAATAGAAATACACACTATGAAAGTTTCATCTATCTACCTATAACGGTTCGCACGGCGGAGGCTTAGTAATAGGGTTTCGTTGGTTACCCTTCGGGTACGGAACAGTCATTAAAAACGTAGCTACTTATATAGTGGATAGAGCCCCGCGTCGAGCTGTTCACAACATTCAAGTTAACGTGCAAACACTAGGGAATAGTTTCCAGGAACGCATGTAACGGAACGCAGAATGAATGCGTCTAGACTTCATTGTGTCGTGAGAGAGGGCCTCAAAGCACGTGTGATTGTATCTCAGCGGTAATGAAGCGAGCTTAAAGAAATATCGCAAGTTACGTGCATTGAAACAGACAGGCGACTGTCATGTGTAGTAGCTGGGTAACTATTGTAGTAGCTACTACACACGATCAATGATTATTAACTGATAATGTTTCTTTTATGCCTAGTGGTTAGGTAAGTTTTGTTTGATGTTTAGTGCACTGAACTAAATGCTTGATTAAATTGTAAACCTATTGTGTCTGAATATTATGACATGTGTGTAACTCTTCTTCCACAAATTCAGCATGATGTTCGTATACTTAGGATTGTTTTGGCAGTTTCCAATAAATAATAGACAAAAATAAAGTGCATGTTGGTGCAAGTGGGCGAACTACATATGTCATTGCAGTCAAGGCGAATAATGCAACTTTTGCCTAAGGCGAGGCCGTTATGAAGCCGAGAAAATGTTATGACAAATGCTTATGTGTTTCAAATGACGTTTTTAAAAGCAAAAAAATAAATATATTACTTACATATTTTTATTTATTTGGTAACAAATAGTTATTGAAGGGAACGGTTTTATCGCCTGAATATTTTTTTTAGCGTGTTTTGCTCGCATTTTGAAGGAGAGGTAAGATAGTTAACAGTCTAATATAAAACATATAATAACATGAAAATTGTTGTACACAAATAAATATTAATATGTTGATAAATAGTAACTTTTTGATGAAATAAAAGGGTTTTTTTTTCTGATGTTTAATTAATTAGCCCAGTTTAAATTTTCACAAAACTTCTTCATAGTTTTTTAAATATATGAACTGGGCTAGTAAAAAAGGAAGCGTTTTGCTCACTGTTTTGAGTAACCGCTCTCTTCAATTTATAGTTAGCACATCTACAAGTGCTTTATTTTGTCTCTACCGACAAAAGAAAAAAAAATGTAAATGTAGAAACACAGTCGATTCTGAATCAAATAGTTGCCCTGCTATAAGAGCCAGTTTTCCAATAAGCGTGTTGTTTTTTTGTTGTTTAAACTAATTAAGTTGTCCGGAAATATGTGTTATAAACGTTTGCTTAACCAATTTATAACGCAATGTAATTTGCTATTGAACATGCAGTGTGTTTCATTCAAGTCATACGTCACCTATATAGTTTTCTGCCTAATTTGAAGTAGAATTTAATGCTTTAATTTAATGACGTTTTGATTGTGGCTCGTTTCAATTTCGACGTTATTACTCAGGTCTTTTATTTAACGTCTTGGTTTATGGCAATTGGTTTGTACTTTTAGATTATTTACCAAACTCCGGCAAAACTAATTGGAAGGATTAGGTACAGTCATAAACATAAATATACGTGACAATTACGCAAAATTCAACAGTGATTTTACCTTAAATTCTATTAGAAAAATGTTATGTTAGCCACAAACAGTATATTTGAAATCGAACTATTATAAAATAGGTTTCCCTCAAAATTATAATCGTTGTGTCACGAGAAAATTGCGTCTCAATTTTGGTCAAGTGCACTGATGACTGAACGTGTAAACATCCTTGTTTAATTTTACACAAAGAATCAAAACATGATTCTTTGTGTAAAATTGACTTAAACGAAAGAAAAAGTGTGAGCATACACATTACACACACATGTATACAAAAGTAAATCAATCGTCATTTAATTGTCGTAGGTTAAACGGGCCTCAGTTGGGCAATTTTGATGAAGTTGAATACAAACAGTTGAGCCCACCCTTTCATTTGTATTCCGTAGCGTTGGGGAACGTGGTGACGTGAGCGACTGTACGTTGGCCCGCGTCCCTTGGCAAAGTCTGCAGGTATGCAGCTCTGCAGCCTACCTGCATGTGCTTATGTAATTGTTTGGAAACCTGCTCGCATTAGGGGCCGCCGAAAGATAATATTTTATGTTTTCAGAGCAACTTTTGTAGAGCAAATGAAACAGTTCTGTGAACAATTTTTCATTTTGTTCTGTCGCTTACGAAATATAGTTTTTTAGTTTGGATGTAGGTACAGTTATGTGCTGCCTATGTAGTTTTTACACTAAATGATACCCAGTGAAACAGAATAAACGCAAAACCTGTAAAAGATCATTGTACTCATCAGTATGAATAACTTTTACTACACAGTACAGGACCAACCCTAAAAGCGTTCCACTGAACAACAGATTTTTTTTAGTACAGTGTCGAGAAATGTCGAGAATAAATGTTGCGGACAGTCGATTTTTTCCACTTTGTAGAAAAATAAAGAATACACATTAAACCAAAATAAAATTAGACTACTCACACAAATGGAGGACATTTTATGAGAAACATGATTCAAATAATTACCTAACGGAAAAAAGACGATTAAAATACATAGCAAGCCCGTCAGTAGAGCATTGCCTTCAAGCGCCGTGCTGACCCATTTATCTCAGCTGTCTTTTACAAAGAGACCTAAACATTGCGGCGCACAATACACTCATGTTCACATTTATTTTATTTTTTTTGTTTAGCGAGCCTCAAAGCGGATACTTAGGAATTCGCTTACATCCTGTTAATGTTGCCTAGTAATTAATTTAAATGTGAGCCCTTATTTATAAAAAAACTACTTACGATAAGTTTAATCAGTGATTAGCAGATTAAAATTTCATTAGCTTCTGCCAAGGGTACATTATCTCGGTGTAAAAAGTATTGTTTGTCTTATTCCAGGACATCGTCTACCGTGTGCAAAGTTTCATCCAAATCCGGTCAGCCGTTTAAACGTGAAGAGGTAACCAACATATACAGAGACAGAGTTACTTTCGTATTCATAATATTAGTATGGATAATATGGATTTGAATTTAGAAATTGCTAATCGGTATGTACGAGTATGTTTGGCGAGTTTTACAGCCGATTTTCTCCAAATCTATTGTACCGATTCAGTTAAAATTTGGTACACATATTATATTCTGTGTCCTAAACACGGCCGCGTAACGAAAATATTTTTTTTGGAAATGGCGTCAATTTTCGGGGTGCAAATTAGAAAAAAAAAAGTATTTCTAGTTATGGTGTGTTACATATCAAATGAAAGAAGTATTATGATAAGATCAATATAGATTTTTCATAATTTTTAAACTAATGGTTTTGAAATTATTCAAGAAATAAGATGCCAATGGCCATTCCCCCATAATCTCCGAAACTACTGAGTTTAAAATGTTGAAAAAAAATACAGATAAAAGTTCTTTGCCTGAAGATTACAGGAAAACCTATGAAGTTCGTGCTTTGAAAGTTACATGTTACAAAAATGAGATTCGTTCGGAACTCCGACATGCGAGTCCGATTCACACTTGGCCGGTTTTTATAAATAAAGCTGAGTGTCTTTACGATATTAAAACTATCACGGAATTAAACTGTTTAAAAGTCTACAATTAAAAACTCACCCAGTTCCAAGCCCGTTTGAAAGTGGCCGCTTACGGGCTAGTATCGTGATGATGATTTCATTTCACACAATCTGGTTTTTGTCCGCAAGTGTTTTGTAATTCGCCTCATACAAAGGGTGAGGCAGGTCGGAGCACCGTCAAATAAAGTGCACATAATTGTCAAGGTGAGTGGTGTGCGGTACAGTCGCAATTATTTACCGGCGAGACATAGGGGAATGAAGAGGTCTTGAGCCCACGCCAAGTGCGCTCCCTCCATCCGCGCCGCTCGTGCTAAGAACTACCTACTCACACGTATTCATAAGCTTTTATATTATATACTCCTAGTTTTCTCGCACGCGAATTTTTATTCCAACTTCCCCTTTAATTTGTTTTCAAATTATTTACACGCTAGGCAATTTGTGTAGAACGTTTTCTAGTTAATAGAAATAAATGATGTTGCATGATATGCTTTGAGTTGTGTGCAATTTCAAAGCAGTTATGTGGAATTGTGAAGCTTTTCCGACGCTCAAAGAAAACATCTTCGAGGTATGCTCGGCGTCTTATTTTGCGGACAACAATGATCCATTTTCTCGCTAGATCGGGATTGAAAGGAAAATATAGTGCAGGTCGGTATAAGCTACTTATCTAGCTCAACATTCTAGTGCTAACAAAAACAGGTGCCGACTTCGAGGTATTCAGTTCAGTAGTTAAACCAAGAAATTGTTGGTTGAAAGGATATTTTGTTGTATGACATAAAATTTTTAGTAATATTTTAAGTTTTAACTGATAAATGGTGATGGGCACGCCCCCTGTCAGAACCTAATACCGTTATACCGGACTGTGGATATATGAGAAGGTTGGGTATGACATAGGTACACCACTATCTAACCTTTTGGGATGATGGGCGCGACCGTTATGATGACTTATATCCTCCCGCATCTTGTCCACGTTTTGAAACGAAAAGGTTTTTATGTGGTACTTGAAAGTGAAGTCGTCCTATCTTTTCCTTAACATTAGATTTCTTTGGTTGTTCACTGCAGAACTGTAGAAATTTTGATAGTGGAATGAACATTTAAAGTCAATAACAAAGAGACTTAAACTGAAATAAGCAATGTGTTTACCCTTACTATCCAAAACAATAATTTTCCAAACGACATTGCTTTTGCTAATAATAAAACGATCAATCAATTAGCAATAACTGTGCGATGGAAACCAGGATCCTGGTTTTATGAAACCAGCCGTCGGTTTAATAAAATTCCTAAAATTCTATTGTAGTTTGGTGCAGTTACCGAGCAATCTATTGTTATAGGTTGGTGTACAGTTACACCGCATGGTCTATTCAAAAGTTTTATGTATAAACCATTCCTGGGAAATTGGGGAAATTTAGATCAGTTAGTTTTGTTATTTGCTATCTACATGTGTGGCTTTTCGAAATGAAAATAGGGCATGATATCTTTTGCTACACGTTTCCCAGGAACCGTGTTATTGCGGTAGAAACCATACGGACAGAACTCAGGTTAGACACGTTATTCCAAAGGAAATCAATTTCCTCGCCTAATGAACTAATTCAATTTGTCATTTCGCTGCGAGAGTAGCGATGCGAGTGAGGCATAAACGACTGCAACATTAGAAAACTGAAAAAGTAGGTAAATTGTGAGACATTCGCTCCATATTTTTATTGTTTTATTTTTGTATTTTTGAAGATATGCTCGTGGTAGTTAGTTTTACTTCAACTAGTGTTCATTTTAGTATGAAACTATACATAGGCTTATCATTTATGAAATATCCGACACTGTCATCAAAACACAATTTGCCGAGTAAAATTGCCTATAAAGTACTCGTCGCTACATAAAAATATTGTTATTGCTTATTTTCATTTGGCTCGTATTGCAAATGTGGCCCGGGTAATTTGTTTGTATCGAAACTTCACTGGGTTTTGACATTTTATAGGTCGTAAATGGACACGTAAGTGACGAAGTTTGAACCTTTTAAAAATAAATTACAGTGCTCTCTATACACACTCAGAAGTTCATGCAAAAGTGATATTATCTATCATATATATCGTAAAACACAATAGACTTTATTATCACAAGACAAAGATGACAGTCGAGTGCAGAATTACGAGCCTCGGCTTTAACAAAAGTTGGGCGTCTTCGACGACCCTCGCGGAAGTACTAAACAGAAAACTTTTACGATCGTATACATCTTTGTAACTTCATTTAATATTTCACAAACAGTGTCATAGAAAAGCTTTACTTCAAGTTCATTTCTAGCAAGATATTTTAATTTAGCCTGGGGGCGTGAGAGCGGTGCAGTGGGAAGATAATAGCGGTTCTTAAAATAAAGCCTTTGTGTCATTATTCTGTGTGACGCGCCACTGTTCTACACTTGGCGACGGTTGGCCGCGCCGCGATCACACGGCCTCGCCTCGTCCGGATATGCCCCAATATTGTGCAGTTTAAGCGCTGTGTCATGAATATAAGCGACTGGAAAGGTAACGTCACTATTCCAATGTCAGCATCCAATACGTGGTTGACATACGAGTTAGTAAAGGTTATGTTATAAGATACTGTTTTGTGCTGAGTGTTATTCGAAATGTTGACAGTCTCAAATTTCTTTCGATAAATGCTGAAATAGCTCTATTACTGCGTTAAAGTAGTATTGAAGGTTTAATTAGTCGTATTTTATAGGCAGTCAATAACATATAAAATGTTATATGCTATGTAAAAGTGTGGCAACTGGAAATTGACGCTTTTCACTTAAAATTTAAATAAAATAACTACCTTATGATGCGCTGTCAACCAGTGGCATGGTGACAGACACCGTTTTACTGTTTCAATTACCGCTTTTATAAGCAACATAATACCGCTGGATTTATGAAACGAATTAAAGTTATAACATGCATAAAATTTTCACACAAAAGCATAAAATTATATTAACTGAATAAAGCCTGACTCTTTAGACGGGACGCAAACATTTATAGCAGTGTAAGTGACTGACCTATCCGAGGTATTGTATCTTCTCTCCGATATAATTCATAAATGGTTTTCTATTTTTAACGATGGAATCGCACTCACGTCTGGCAAATTTAAAACAGTCGTAAAATTCAATAAAGCGCATCATTGTAGACATTTATAAATTATGTTTGTGATTAAATTGTTCATTTTACGTGTATAAATTTAATATATACCTATTGAATGGCTATATTTGAATGTCAAACTGTTATCTGACGTTGGTAACTTTTTAGGGTATCTATCTTTAGACTGGTGTGAAATGGATTAAAGTATCTTTTGATAACAATTTATAGCTGAAAAACGATATCAGTATTTTGATAAATAAATTCTCGAACCTATGCGCCAATAACAGAGTAAGCTGAACCGCAAAGCATCCGACTATTGTCTTCATTGGTGGACCAAGATCTAATTTCAAGCCAATATATTTATGTCATGTGATGCTAGAGTATATCTATTATTATTGAGGAGAGATCAATACTTTAGTACCGTTAACGAATATCTACGGACTGGACTTAAGTATTTATGAAATCGGGATCGCAATAAATATTTTATTTGGCAATACTTTCGAAAATTAAAATGTTACATATTTTATTCGGCAGTACGTGGCTTCAAAAAGAAAATTCTCTACATAGGTGTCGCAATGAAAGCCTTTCTGGCTTTGAAAATATTGAGTTGTATCCGTAGCTACAAACGTTATTCAAATACCGGGTCCCAGCCCGCGGCGTCATCCTATGGCCCCCATGTTGTACATGCCGCTCTCATCGGCCTTTCAAGCTATTGAAATGCTGTCTAAACGAAACTGGAGATGAAATAGAAGTATAAAGAAGTTGAAAGCATGAACAAAATAATTGAACGGATTCCAGGTTTGTTTCTTTGTAGATTCAATCGTATATCTTTCTATTGTGGGATGTATCAATACCAATTTTTGTAAAAATATTTACAAAGCTGTTATTTTAGTGAGTACTCATCAAATAAAAGCCACTGTCATATAGTAAGTAAAGATAAGTGTATACTTGTTCGATCAAATTGTGATTGCGCGGTCCTCATAGGGAACTAACGCGATCAAAAAAAAATATACGTGACCCCTTTGGAGAGCTTTGAACGTGAAGAAAGTAATTACCATAAAGCGACGTCTTTGCTCAACTATAAACTGGTATATGGGCCAATAAATTACAAAAGTAAGATCATATATTTCGCTTGCATTATCTCACTTCCTGACGAAACTCATCTTTTGAGATATTTTAAAAGGAAAGTGTCCAACGTAGGGACTGGCATTTCCTTGAAAGCAATGTCGTTCTATCAGCGAATACGATTTTCAATAATAATATGCCAAAACATAGGGTGAACAAAGGCGGAGTATAAAACTTTTAATTACGGGTTTTTTTTTGTTTAACAAAATTTTCTAGATATTTTTCCATGACTATGTTATACTAGCTTTTGCCCACGACTTCGTACGAGCACATCCGGTTTTAGTAGTCTCAAATCATCTTCGTATTATTGCCTCTCTAATGAAACCGGTTTGGGGCACATCGGTTGGATGGTTTCAAAGTCTATAACAGACATAGGTAGAAACAATTTTTGTGTTTTATATATATAGATAGACTTTGCGATTTTGTGTGGTAAATAACATCTGCTAAATCTTCACCTTTTTGCTAACTAAAAATGCTTACTCAACAAATTTTAGCAATATCCCGTTGACATAATAATAAATATTCTACTTTTAGTGTTTAAAATACACCACAATATGTCCTTTTAGATAGCATCATGGAAAAATTAGGACCTGTCCGATCTGTTGAATTTGGAGGTCAATTAACGCTTTCGATTAATGGCCGAGAAAAATTTCGTCCCAAACTTCCACTTGTGTATCATGATACATGGCTTGAGGCGCCGTCTCATTAGAACCAGTGGTTTTCTTAGCTCTACACATTAATTTTATGAAGTCAAAAAATGGAATTCTTATAACGGTAGCGATCACCAAACCATAGAAACAGCAACAACAACTTGCCATATGGGCTTTTTAAAGAAGAATAACTCCACCTAATTAGTCAGTCGAAGTGGATTAAGGGATCTTGCGTGGAAAAGGGGAAAGGGGGAAAGATGTTCTTTCTTCCAACAGTGTTTTTTTTTAGCAAATCTCATTTAAATAACCGAAATGGGACACGATAATCGTTTTATAATTTGCTTGTGAATTTTCAGATTAAATAACTGAAATAAATACAGTAGTCCTGACCTTAAAACTAGCCAAAATACATAAAATCGCGACTCTTTAACTAAAATAAAACAGCAGCAAACTGCAAAATTTGGCCCTTAATAGAAATGGGGGCGAAACAAAGTTGTATACATACCATTTGGCCACCCTATATAAGGGATTGATCACGTCACATTTCAACAGCGTTTGTCAATCCCACACATTTTTGACGTTTTCACAATCGCCTTCGCCATAGTACCGCTGAAAGAATTTCACTTGTTTAAAGCCTCTGGAAATAACTCAGGACAGTGACGGGGGAATTGAGTGACAGCCCTTTTGAATAAATAGTTTGAATAGTAATCGAAGTGGGAGTGAATGTTGGGTACATAGGAGCGAAGCATTGTCACAGTGTTAGGTCAGAAGGAGGTCAAGCGGCGGTGGCGTCGCGGCGCATCGAACGCCACGTCGGCAGAGCAGTCGTTGTTCTCAAAATAACGCGCAGCGGCTGTGCTATATTTGAAGTGTCTCACTACTTGAATAATTTATAAGTCGAGCTTCTCTCCAAGTGCACTGCATTTCCGTAGGAAAGCTCGTTGTACGAAACAGAATAAGTTCGCACTCAACTCAACTATGGAAGTGAATGAACAAAATCAATTGAAATAACGAGTTGTGAAAGTATTGATTTAACTGTGCAGATTGAGTTTTCAATATGCAGATAGGGGTTTTAATTAACAAAAGTCCAATCTATCACAAACCAAAACATCACACGTGTGTAATAAGAATGGTTACGTGGAGGTGTACTATAGAGTACTCCTTCATTAATAGGGAACCTGCTTATTGCCATGCATCAACCGGGCACGAATCGCCGGGGTTGCTACTGACAGTTTCCATATGGAAATGCTCAAAACTTTTCAAGAGACTCGAACCCAAGCCCGGTATCTATGACGTGGCATTGTTATCATAAAGCCGTTTTGAGAAAGGATTAGTGCTATTCGTTTTGTATAGCTCCGTTTGTCGCTCACAACGGAATGATGACGTTGGCACGTCATAGCGCTTGCGACCATGCAACTTTTTTTTGCTCTTCACACTGGACCTACTTTTACTTTTGGCTGGAGCACATTAAAAGAATGCAGCAGTACTCCTTATGGGTGAAATCATATTAATCCATAAAACCCTACTTTTGAACATGACCTTCAATTTAAACAACACAATGAATAGTTAAATTACAAATTGCCATAATCTTAGGCGATTAGTGATAATATTCGTCCTACTAGGCAGTGTAGGTAAACTGCTTCTCGTCATTCCAACGCAATCTAACATAAAACGTGTTTTTCGTAGCCTTAGGCAGCTTTTTGTGAGGAAAGGAAAACAAAGATTTTTATCAATCCACGCTTGTCGTAAAAGTTTACCGATGAGAATGGTTATTGTTATACAAGTGAAGATGTAATCTGTGTATGTTCTATCATGTAAATTTTTATCATCTTTTAACATTTACTATACGGCTACTGGATCTCAAATGAGTTGGTAGTGGGTATCTTACACCTACAACATACCAATTTGATTTAACGCCTTCGGACCCCATAATAATATCTTATTAATGCGTTTTCTTTTAGTTGTGCTGTGCTGTAATTAAACCTACTTGGCAATTATTTAATATAAATATAGGATATTATTTTATTCAAAGTAAAATCACGCTTGGAAGACTCGATTTTCTAGTTTAATCGCGCAATTTATGAATACTTATATCTACTTACTTAATTTAACGTGAGATAGGTGGTAACGCGGGTAGGTACAAGTGAGGACGATTGTGTTTCCAAAAAAATACCTAGCAATGTACTTGTAGTTACTTATATATCCGTGAACACACAAGTATTCGGACAGAAATGAGTTTCATATCTAAAAGATATTATGCCTTTCTGGTAACTGACCCAAAGACCTATTTCGCCTATTTTAATCTCGCAGCTTATGCGGGATAGAATACTGAACAAAATAAAAACTAAAAACGTAATGTTGGAAGACAATCCTCAGCTTAATTCTACTGAGCAAGGAGTTCCTAACAGCTATCTCCGTTGGCTACCTCTCTCATTATTTCACAGCAAAATAAATATTTTTGTGTTCGGAAATTCCTTTCCGGAATCCTGAATTCCTTTCTAGAAATAACAGATGCCCGGACGCTTACACCGTCTTAATAATTTCAAACGAGCTCTTGTTTCCTTATGCTTTAAATTCGTTTATTTTATGTCGGAAGAGGTATTACTGGTTTGAGGACTGAAGAACGAAATCTTATGGAAATAGGTTCCTTCTTACATAATGTTTTGCGATGGTCTCGTTTCATTTGTAACTAGCCGCGCCCTCGGCTACTGCTGTCCACTTCTGAGTTGGTCGGAATGAAAAATATTGTAAGTCTTTTCGGATTTCGAGATATCCCTCTTTTAACAGTCTGTGAATCTGACGGAGATTGACATACTCGATACAAGTAATCATATTGAAAGTCATTAGGTTTTTTGCCCTTAAGTGAGACAAGAAATGCTTAAATTAATAGTTTCAGTATAATTATTAATTAAAATAAGATACAGGCTACGTACAGCGCAGTGAACTGTTTTAATCTAAGCAGAATTTGCCCTAATACGGGGAAACTGGGTTATCTAAAAATAAACTATTGGCAAACTAGTATTTAGCAACGATTTAATTTGGCTTTGTTTGTGCTTCGTTCAGTCGTAGAACAAAGTACAAACAGTGTCTCTCCAGCGGTTTCCAGGATCCTTTTTACTTAGAAGAAGTTGTCTCGCTCATTAGCACGGCACAATGGATGAAACTTTTGCTTTTTATTCTTTAAACCCCGATAATCAATGAGCTTAAAAGCCACAACAGCCATTTAGCGACAACGTTAAGAGAAAAAACAACAATAAACAAAAACATTTTCGTTCAATCCCAGAGGCTACATAACTAAAGTCGGACAAAAGCTTATTTAAAATTTTCCTATTACACTTGACGGCATAAAATATGAGCAGGAATCAAGATGGCGCACAAATGACAGTGGTTTTGCTAACGTTGTGCGTGTACATATAATAATTAGTCGTTTGCGTGACTACGATAATTACCACATTTCGTATAAATGTAGTGCTACACATGCCACCGCGGGTTTACAGTAATTGTCCAATTACGACGTTTATGTGTCACACATTCACGTTGAATAGGATCGAGTGTCTGCCCTTGTTTGGGTCCTAATAATTGTTCAATTTGATTTTAAGTTTACGTGTTTGAGTGGCAACGCACCTTGCGATGAAGTTATCATGAGTTGACCTACTTACAGCTTTCACAATTTGTAGGTGAGCATACTATACTAAACTATGTTAATCATACATAGAAATACTTACCAAACAGTTTACCCATTTTATTAGAACATTTTTAGACACCTGCCTATCCTGTTCCCATAATCCCCTAGTTGCCGTTTACGACATCCACCGGAAGAGGAGGGGTGACATATTCTTTGCTCGGAGCCACGCGACGTTATTTATACAAAAAAAAAACCAGTTGGTTGTGTTGGTGTAACTTTAAATGAGTCATAGTATTTCACGTAGCACGGTTAGCTACGAGTGCTACGCCGTAGACGTGCTACGAGTTTCGTGTGCACTGACTACGCTGGCTTCGTAGTTAGATTGATCACTTTAAAACTGATAAATCTTGTGAAATGAAGTTTGTTTTAGAGTAGAAATTAGATTTGTTCAAGAGTTTTTTTCTTAGAATAGGAGAATGTTTATATGTATGTATAGTAGTCAGAGACATGTTTTCAAACGCTATTGAGGTAAGTCAATGATGGGATTGTTGTTTTTGCACGAGGCTTGGTACAGACGTGCGTATACATATCTCACAAACAACTGCCTATCTGTACAAATATTAGCTTTGTGTTCGAACCCGCGACCCGTAAAGTGGAAGCTAATAATCATTTTCTATCAAAGTCTGTCATGTTGTCAAATATTTAGGTACAAGCCACAAGAAATCCATTATTTTATTAAGATTGATTAAATAAACAATCATTTTAATGATCAAAAAGGCCGCTCATAACGTATTCAAAGGCTGGAAGGTCGCGGCGGTGTGGCGGTAGTCTGTGAAGCATGGCCGGCGTTTTATTTACTTAAAAGCCGGATTATGGCCGCCGCGACACTTCCTGCCGCACTATTTAATTCGCTCTACGCTATTTCAATGCTCTATATTTGTATCTGAAATGAAGATTTAATAAAGCCAAACGGCTTACTAAATTCACGATGCTACTTTGCATACTCATTTTTGTAGTGCCATTTAAAGGTTCATTTAGCGCGAGCTTCAGGTTTGAGCGGCGCTCAGTGGTGTCTAAAAATAGCGTAATTATATACCTGGAGTATTTGAAGTGTAACAAGCTTGAAAGAGGCGATTTTGTACGAGATTTTAAATCAAAAGGGATGAATTAAATGTTAATAGGTACTGGAAATTAATGAAGAATAATTACCGAATTAAATCTTCCCTGAGCTTCTTGACTTTGACTGGAAGTCTCGTCAAGCATGTTGCTCAAAGGAGACTTAAAATTATACTATAATACCGCTTTCCGTCTGAAGCTACTGGAAGCGATATTCTCCGAAAAGATTTTGCCTCGTCTTTCTGTTCAGTAAAGTATGTTTTGGTGTAAATAAAGCTCTTTTTGCGTAAATTGGTTTTTGATTTATCGAAGACTTTAAACACTACAGTAATATTTGAGATTAATTTTATTCCATCTTCCTCACTTCTTATTTTCACCAAGATCTAGAACGTGTTACAGATTAAACGCAAAACCTGAAAAGAGGTCATTAAATCATTATTATGTTGTTCATACTAATGAGTTCATACTAATAAGACGTCTTTTCAGGTTTTCCGTTAAAAGTTGTTCATGATGATGAGTACAATAACCCCTTTTCAGGTATTGCGTTCATTCTGTTACATGTATATCAGTCTCTATTTTCAAACCGAAGTTAAATAAATGTAAGAAGTTAATACAACAAGAAAGTTACCAAGCCATCTGCTTTCCACCTAAGCCACGTCGGCAAAGCGTGATCATAGGATGAAAGAGTCTAATTACTCTCTTAATGATATTGTTTAATAAACCAGACGCTAGACGAATGCTGCGCAACATTAAAACTAACTTTAAATCAAGAAAACTTATGAGAGGAATTAGTCAGTTTATTTTATTTCTGAAATGAAATTAAATAAACTGCATTAAGTTGGAGCAGTGAAGCTTTTGTGTTTTCTAAATATTTTATTTCAGGGTTCCGTGTTTATCCCTAGCAAGGTGTAAACCACTCCACCTCAGTTCCCGCGGGCGTCATATATTGGGGATGGGGTCAATGGTATTATTACCTTTGCCGAAAAGAGGGTAGACAGTAACATAACATTGCGAACAACGTAATGTGATTTCAGTGTATTGTTCACAGTTCCATGTACGCCTAAATGTATTGTGTAAACGCAGGTACGTATTTCGTCTGAAAAATCATTTGCTATTTATGTGGCACCCTATACATTTGAAAAACGACAATGTCGGTAAAATTGTGTTTAAAACATGAGAATAACTAAGACAGCGCCTTTTTATTATGATACTCAAGTCTAATAGAACATAAATTGAGAAGTTGAATCAAACTTTGTGTTATAAACTATCTTCGTGGACGTAAAGTGCAAGTGTGTTTTACATTGTTTCTCTACTAGACACATAGTCGATACGTAAAACATACACATTTGTATAACGAACTTATACATGACATCCGCAGATCACAACGTCGAAAGATACATTTGATCGTTCTTTCCTCTTATTTCTTAACTGCAAACATGAGTAACTTTTCGAAAAGTCACTCTTACAATAAAACAGCTTAAAACAACAGTCACGCAAACCAATCAAGACGTAAATTCCTCGAAATTTCAATTCAAATGATATTAAATCTTAAACACGTTCATCAACGAATTAAAGGAGGAGCAAATTGCTTGAAAATGGTTGAATCTCAGATGAATTAGAGGAAACGACGTAATCTCCAACTAAACCTTAACTTGACCGAGATAACTCGGAAGTTTCCAGAAAAAGGAGGTTCGCACTTATCAGATAATGCGACTTTCCAGTTTGTAACAATGATAGTGACTCCGTTGTCGTTTAAGGCGAAAACTTTCTGTTGGGGTTTTAAACTCTTTTTGTAAACTGGAGTCGTGTGTATCGGGACACTAAATCTTTAATGTTTTTGTAGTTTTATTGTAACAGACTTTCGGATGTTGGGGCATTTTTAGGAGTTTACGACAAAAGTTTTTAGTGGGGAGATTATCGCCGAATAACTTTTTAATCTATGAGTCGTTGTTTTAGATTGCTAAAATATTTATACGAGGATAATCTTTTCGTTTAATCTGAGAGAGATTTATGCAAACCGAGCAAGGAAAACATTGCGTGATGTACATTTTGAGCAAGATGAAAGCAGTTAGTTATTACATTTGAAAGTAAAAATATCATAAAACAACTTAAATATCGCGATCCAGAAAAAGAACAAACGTATATTCACAAACAACAGCTTGTCAAAGTATAATCGAAAGAATTATGAACCGCCGAGCTCCCGCATCCCACATATCAACGTGATTTCAAAGGCTGCGTGATGCCATACCGGGCTGTCTATCGCGCGGGGGATAAGGAATGATTCTATACGTTTTTCTCCATCCCCACATGAGCATGACATTCGCTCTTAATCCAAGATTACGCAGCCTCACACACGCGTTTGTTTTTAAATCCTTCTCTTAAAACTGGGCCTAAACGTTATGATGAAATATGGTGGATTACGACGTTCAAACGTTTAGCTTAAGCTCGTCTTGGGAAAACTCATTTTAGGGTTAAATAAGCAAACCAAGTATTCTAGGTTTAGCGTCGAGAGGTTAACACAAATAAATGTTTCAGACAAATGAAAATGAGTTTCGTTACAAAAATCACAGCGCTTTTATAAAAATAATTGTAGCTGAAATAAGCTATTAATAATGCATTGAAATTATTATATCAGCTATAACATCTACTAAAGCATTGTATTAAATTTTCTACTTAAATATTTATAAACATTGTTATCAGAATTGTGTTCGAATGGAATAATTATGTATATTTTCTGTGGAGTGTAATTGTCTCGTGCGTGCTTTAATAAATGGTTGAACACAAGTGAAAAAACTTTTCGTATCCGGACGATTCATACATTATAATTCTTTCCCTAAGGGGAGTGCTTTAAATAATATATGAAGCTGTTTATTAATTCATTGAAGTACAGTGCAAGGACATGAAAAATAGTGGCAGTGTGGTAAAGCAGTATTGCAACTGCGGGAAGAGACTTTAAGTATTTAAGAAACTCCTATCTTACTTTTGCCAGCGTTATTTCGGGGGAAAGTCAGCATTCGACGTCTGTGAATATTCTTCAGAGTGTAAAGAAACACACATGCATTATGAGTTTGATAACGATTCAATTTGATAATTTTGTTAATTCAAGTTAACCTATAGCAGATTCTAACATACGAATGTTTTGACTATACCCCTTCGTGTTCATCCAATTTAATTCCAAAACATAAACAAAAATCACTCATCCGGAATCTTAATGAAATGTTTCAATTATTCCTCACATTGTTAATTCAAAACGCGCGATTATCTGAGGGCGGTCCGCAATTTGTGCTTGAATCATTGACGGCGCGGCGCGTCATGTATCAGAGCGGAAGCATGAGCATGGAGGTACGTACATACATTTGTTACGGGATGCCGAGGCTGCGATGCTGCACGCCTGTAATACATCTTGCTTCTGAGGCGCTCGCCGCCTCACCGCCTCGCCGCCACGACGCCCCGCTACGTCATGAATATACATTAGTCATTACACAATTTACACTCATATTTTCTAAAGAACATGATAACGTACAAGAAATTACCTTCCCAGGCATATTACGAAGATGTTGCCTATTCATTTACTTAATTGATTTGCAAAGTAGGTAAGATAAATAAATTTTGCTTGTCCGAATTCAAAAGCTGAAGTTCCCTTTACATCGGCGGCGGCGCCCGCGCGGAAGCTTTTTTCGCTTTCACCTTTTTACTTAAAAGTTACAAAAACTTTTAACTAATTAAATTAATATTCGTAGACCGTTGATTAAGAAGCTCTGGAATGCTTTTAGCGTGAATGTAAGATGAATTTTGAGGGAAGAAATAATTTCAACAAATATTTCACGAAAATATTACTTTCAGTTTTGATCATTGCGGATATTTGAATAAGTAAAGAAAGTGGTTTAGAAATTGTTAAAACAATCTCAAAGGCCTTTAATTGAACATTTAATTTTGTAAGAGTCTTTCAAAGCATTTTAGTTGTATCCTTTCTAGGTAGGTAATTGTTTTTTTATGGTGGCAACTTGTTTGTTTTCATCAAACTGACACGCAAAAAATGAACCAGGAATGCGACGGTTTTGCAAATGCTGTATCAACAATATGATAGCTCAACAAAAAGGCTATCCCACGCTACATTTAACTCGGGGTCTCGACTCGGCCGAGCTAAGACAAGTAGTGAGTCAGCGAGCAGAATGTTAAGTTGGCGACAGACACAAAACAGTGCTAGTTATTGCACATTAGGGGCGCGAGCGCGGGCTCTTCGCCGCGCGCATTAACGCGACCATTGCAAACTTCCTCGGCGACTCCAGCCTCGCGCTACCGGCCTCTGTACTTAAGAGTCTAATTAGCCGTAAATTGCATTCAAAATTGGGCTCTTGGCCGAGAATTGAGTTTTGAATGTCTAATTTCCTAGAATAAAGGGAAATTGTACCACAATTTATGTGTCAATCTGTATTGTCGTGGAACACGAAATGGCTATCTTAACGGGCTGTCGATGGGCAATTGTTTTTGTAGACTTAACGCTCGTGTTAATTTGGAAAGTTTGCTGAAAGAACATTGTTTAACTAAAAATATAGCCCCATTACATCGCTAGACTTTCTTTCAATCTTTTCATTGAATTTTATGTAGTTTTCATTGACTGGTAAACGAAATAATATATGTAGAAGGTCTTACATTTATTGTTTAACGTCTGTCTGTTACAGATCCAGGTAATTAAATTCACAGACAATTTCAGTTTCTAATTGTTCACTATTATTAAACAACAATTAATTGACCGAATAAATCCCACAATTCGAGAGACCTACATATTATATAAGTTCAAAATTTGGTGAATATCTCGTTTTATATCGACATTATCATCCACAACACATTCTGATCCAGTACTTAATACTTAATTTTGTTTCACATGTCAGCATGATATCAAACACGCTTAATAACTTCTATTAAACATAATATGGACATCTTATTGGGGCTAATTCCGCAAAATTATTTTCTTCATAAAATCAGAATCTAATTTACTGTATCTTTAGCATATTATTTGACAACAAAATGAGTCGAAATTGAATAAACAAATTCAAATTTTCTTGTGAAAACAACAATATCTGGCTGAAGTTTACTGTAAATATGAATAAGTGGGTCTGTTTCACCAGTCGGCGGCGGCACAGACGAATGATTACACGGAGGACCTTGAATATTAACGTTCCGGACTCATTAACGTGGAATCATGTATTATGGACAAAGCGGGAAATTAAAAGCAATTTATGCGGAACCCTGCTCGCACTCACGGCCCTGCAAGTTTTACAACTAGGGTTGAAGCGAACCATACACATTTGTCTTTTTGACGATGACGTGAGGAAGTTATCTGGCCAAACCTTACATGAGCGTATGTATGTTTTTAGGTTTCGTAGCCAGTGGGTATCCCTACAATTTCATGTCCATCCGTCCCTCCGTCCGACCCTTCGTTCGTTTGTATCTGGCAAGCTCGTGAGCGGGGAATCTGTAGTGAGATGTATTTTCAGATAAAATTTCGCAGAATTCGAGCTAACTTTCGTGATTTTTTGCACCAATTTCAACAGACTTTTATAAAATATTTGTTGTATTTAAAATTGAGTTATTATTACGCAGAAATTGAAATTTTCTTTAAAAAAATGGACGTTATTGAACGATAAAAAATCTGAAAACAAAACGGTTTGCTACAGTTAAGATTGTGTTACAATAAAAAATATCTTTGCATTTTATAGTGTCTGTCTATTACCAGGGATCTAAAACGGAACTTATTTATAAAAGATAATCCAAAGGATCCAACAGGAACATTTTCCGTGATCCTCAAATAAAAATAGCTACAAGAATATTTCTTCGTTCGCTTGTTGGAGCACCCGTATAATAGGACAAATCTTGTATCGAATATTTATTTACACATAGGCCTGTAAGTGGGTTGAATAAAAAATATTTTTAGATCTTTTAATATCAGCTGCTTGCCGATACATAAAAATATGTTTATTTTTCACCGAACGGTTTCCACGCCAAAGAACGTTACAACGTAAACAAAACACAAAGGAAATTGTTTTTCGTCTAACAAAAAGAAAGTAAAACGCTTGAAAGTTGAGAGTTAATTTATTTCGAAGTTGTTTGCCAGTAATTTGTTGTGGCTGCGTCCTCGGGGAAGACCGCCGGCGCACACTGTTGTTACACAAACTTTTTCGTGTTACGAAATTCGAGTCGGCTACTTGTGAACTTGAGTCAGACCTTCACTGTTCTTCTGGGAACCAGGCATCTTACCTTTGTTAAAAGGGACCTCATAAACGTATTAAGGAAATTTGAATAGGGCGACTTACAACTTCGGGGACACTCAAATGTTTGCCTGCTATTTGGCAAATAGCTGGTGGTTTGTGCAGTATTTATTAACGTTTATATCTAAAGCTTTATGTATAGAATAAGAGAGGATGCACGATATGTGGGTCAGCAATCATCATTATTGCCCCTAGGTATAAAGGCGCAAATAAACAAGCGTTCAGACGTACAAATACAAATTTTAGAACCACTAGGTTCTACATAACAGTAGGTACGCACAAAATAGATTAAAAAGTAGTTAAAATGGCATTATATTTACCTCTTTTGTTGACTCCGAGTATCTAAATGTCACAATAAAAAGCCCAGATATTTTCTAATCTAAATAGCGAGGGTTTACCTTCGTTCTAATTTTAGCTATTTAACTGGGCCGACACGTAACATCAAACTTTGTTCTAGGGTGTAAAAAATAGTTGCGATAGAATCGTTTAAAGGCACGTAAAAACCACAATAGTGCTTAAGTAAAGCTGGCTCGCTGGCTCTCTGCCAAGGAGCATATACTAACCCGTTTCGCGTGATTCCTACAACTTGTGAAAGATAAGCGCCTGATACGATTTATGTCTTTCTTTTATTCTTATAATTTTTAGTTGGAACTTTATATTTAAAGCTAGAATGACAGTTTTAAAGTAGGTTACAATGTGTTTATAATAATAATAATAAGTGTCACTTATTCTCTATTCACAAAGCTGACTTAAAGTTAATGTGTACAAAAATGTCTCAGCTGTATTCCACCTTGTGAGATAGAGGTGGCCAGATATAGGTTTTTGGGAAAAACCTGTGTTACAGGTCACCAGGCCCCTTTTACGGCTAGAATTAGCTTTCACAGAGGTACCGTGCAAGAGTCGAAGTTACAGATAAATATATAAAACACAAATAATATGATGAAACACAAAACAATAGCTGTAATCAAGCAAGCAGTTAGTCGACTCTTCACGTGACCAGGAGGCTGGCCTTTCCTTTGGCTAAAGATTCAGCATTGCCATCCAACGTGGCAATGCTGCCAGTGCTCTGGGCACTTTAACCGTTGATAGTGATGTGGACAAATTTTTCGACACCCTGTGAGATCTTCCTTTTTTTTTATCTCGCTTGTGTACATATTTTATAGTAGTTTGTACATATTATCCAACGTGTTCCTTTTGATATCCCATAACTCTACGGTATTAATCAGACCACCTAAGAGGATCGAATACCATATTAAATATATTCAATTCAACAATTTTTTTTTCATTTCTCCTACAACATAATTTGACAAAACTGTGACTGTCTATGTAAAGCGACCATATCTGAAAAACGACAACGTCGTATTTTTTACCTTAATTAGTGAAAGACTGACCTTACTTGTCTATGACATTTAGGTACTTAAATACTTGTTATACTGGTCACAATTGTTTAATTATCTTAGT
Organism: Mamestra configurata; assembly: GCA_002192655.3. Taxonomy (NCBI): domain Eukaryota; kingdom Metazoa; phylum Arthropoda; class Insecta; order Lepidoptera; family Noctuidae; genus Mamestra; species Mamestra configurata. The sequence goes on from NDFZ01004789.1 coordinate 125,879, forward strand.
TAAGTTTGGTGTTAGCTGCATAACTATGCGTTTCGGAAACTATGTTTCTTAGACATTAACATTATTTCTATTCATAGAATGTAACCTGACATTTATGGAATATCAAAAGGAACATGTTGTATAAAAACTTTTCCTTTTTCAGTATGTATCTGTAAATAAATACAACAATAGTTTCTAAGCAAAGCAGCTTAAGCAAAAACAACAAAATTATTGTATATAAAACAGTAAAATAACAACCAATATATTATGGTATATCTGTTGTATCATCCGACAGCAACATTGCAGCTTCCGTAATCAATTACAGGCTTGTATTGTCGAGCTACGAGTACGTACTCGTAGCTCGACAATACGATTACGACAATATGATTTGTACAAATCATGAAATTAATTATGAATGAATCCAGTCATGATGTCTAGGGAATTCCCTCAGTAACAATACGTCCTTAGTAAATAATTAACATTTATTTTGTGCTCGTATTCTGTTATTAATCTTCCAGAAAATTTCGGGACTTAATAACACTATAAAACTTAGTAGTTAATTCATATTTTTAGAAAGTTTTCGGTCTGTTTATGGCGAAACACAAACACACACACACACGTACGCCATCGCTTACCATCAGTTGAGATAGTGGTCAAACGCGTGCCTATAAATAATGAAACAAACATAATAAGGAGCATTACCTTTCACTTTAACTTTTCCGCTCCTGTCTCAATTATATATTTGATATTTATTAGTATATAAATTGGTATTGTATTTATGTATTTTATATTATTATATCTAGTTAGTATTGTTTAAAACGTTTGTACACTGACAGCCCTAAATCTATCTCCCTTCGTTCAATCCATCCAAAGGTTGTCTGGAAGAGATTGACTTGTGCGATAAGACCGCCCATTGTGCACTTATTTTATGTATGATTGTCCTGTTCTTATTCTGAGGTGTACAATAAAGTATATAATAAATAAATAAATAATGACCAACAAAAGTCGAAAGAAAAAACACCATTACATCAATGTAACGCTAGTCAAACAAAGATACTACGAGTAAGTATTAGAATGCAAGGCGTTCGGTAACTGGGTGCGTTGCCCAAAGTTTTCGGGGTTAAAATCGTTTCAAATTAGCTCTAGTATAACCTATTTCAAGGAATGCACTGAACTAATAGGACTGTGTTACTTGTAACCTATGTGTAGTGCTATTTCTGAGAACTTCAAACCTGAAGTATGGGCGAACGCAACTCAAAAGCGACCTCAGTAATTATTAAAATCATCGGAATACACTTCTCTATCGTTCCATATGAAACGTGGGAATAAGCAATGTTTAAACTGGTAAAGCATACTACTAAAGTGATCTATGCCAACTCATACTCCGAAATATTTTATTTTGTACCTATTGTCTTTGTCTCCTAATAATATACAATGTTGACGTCTGAGAAAAGCTTCTGACAGTCTACAAATTGTATTCTAACATTATTAAGCTAATTAGCAGAAAGAAAATTTTGTTTTTAACAGGCATTTCCATTCAAAAGCAAATTCTCGACGTTGTCTGTGTTCTTTGATTCTCTAATTAGTTTCATAGTTATTTTACTTATTAGTCCTAGCTCGCGGCTGTTAGTAATGTCAGGTTTTGCTGTTTTAGAAAACCTGACAAGTATCTAGAGGTTCGTTAAGTTAACTCAGGGGAATAATGTTACAATACGCTCATTACGCGTAACCCTTAAAGATGAAAGACGTTACCTACAAATATAGATTCACAAACTACAAATTATAATACCGTCTAACAAAGCCTACAGAAAGAGACGAATAACTTGTTTTTTATCGTGAATTGTACTGTCGGAAATTGTCTTTTTCTGAAATCTTCAGAAGGGTTGTTTTTGTAGACTTTATTTACCCCCTTAGCCCAACGTCGTTTGTTGGCTGTTGATAATGACGATCCATCTTGCTTCAGACGAATTAATAACACATCAAAGATGAACAAAGAACTGTAGCGCTTGTAATTTCCCGAGAACGTATCGCCGTCATCAGGAAGAGAATTTGTTTAAGACAAATTTATATTCCCCATTTACCGGCTGAGCTGCGTTCATCGCGCCGCAATTTGACTCATAATTCGATCCCGGATCGAACGAGATGTGCTCTTGAGACTTTTATTAGAAACTGTGAGGATGTGCCTACTCTGTTTTATAACATAGCTTTTGACCTAGGCATGTTTGGGGTAGTCCTATTTTTTTGACAAAGATGAAATCTTTAGGTGGGTAAAGGTACGCGCTAAGAAATCGTGTAAAAGTGAAAATGACTTTGTCGGACAAATATAATATCCATAATAGGCCGTAAGTTTTAGGTAGTTTGGTATTTTTACCACCTATATTGCGATATAAACTACACCTAGGTAATCAAAACTTCTTTCGCTGCAGTAAAACTAGAAAGCTGTGAATAGGTACTGAGATTGTAATAACACCAGCATGCGCGGCTAATGCAGTTTGAAACAATCTCAATGAGTTTTATATTCCTTGTGTAAAATTTAAGACTTCGGTAAGTAAACCAATAAGCTGACTCAGTTTATGTAGGTGTATACTCGTGGAGGCTTGGCGTGTTTCGCGTGGGCGCGATGTAGATACCCGCCAACAACGAAAAACTTGCTTAGTTCAGACACGCTTAAGTATACCTAGGTGCCCTAAATAATTTTCAAGAAACCTACGGTATTTCGATAATCCTCCTTAACAAAGCCTAGCAGACATTCTCTTTACTTTTATCTTAAATAATAGTAAATTCCATTTTTTTTTATTTTCTGTATTTGTAGGTACTTCTCTTTGAACGGTATTAATGCTACTGTTTCTCATATTGAAGGTACTGCGTGGGCGGGCTGTGGGCAGAATGGCAAAATGAAAGATTCTTTCACCGTAATTTAAATAAGCGAAAAGATTCCACGCAATTCTTATAAGATCAGGGCCCAATTGCTGGTTCGCGTCATAAGTACCAGAAGGAGTAGGAGTTATGGTTACTATTCGTTTTTTCCCGCGGTTTCGCTAGCGTGAAAGCGAAAATTTTATCCGATGGGAATGTATTCCCGGGATGAAACAGTTTCAATCAAAGAAGCACCCGTGTGCTAGTTATATTTAAATCCATTCAGCCGTTGAAGCGTGATTGAATCATAAACATCCAGGCCTTCACATTTATAATACACTAGCTGCGTCCCGCGTCTTCGTCTGCGTCAAAACTCGTAAAACAGCAGAAATGCGTTATATAAACTAATAATAATTCTGTGCTTACGATTAATTTATTTTTATAGGATTACTAGCTCCTGCCAGCGGCGCCACCCGTGTCACATCGAAAATTATCCCGAGGGTACATACTCCCGGGATAAAAAATATCTTATGTGCTATCCAAGTCATGGTCTAACCGTGTTTTAAGTTTCATCTTATTCCATTCAGCTTTTAGTCGTGAAGAGTTAACATACAGAGATAGACAGACAGAACCGAAAATTTTAAATTCGCATTTAAAATATTTAGTATGGATGGAATATTTCACGCCAAAACGGCCACAGACAACAACCGTCTGTTCGGTTCGTGAGTGACCAAGCGTGGGGCTGTTCCTGTTACCCGCTTTCATACCACTATGAATGCAAACGGCTGTAAATGCCGTCGGGCAGCAAGAAACAACGTATGATCTGGACAGCTCACTGGGCCATCCATGCCCGGTCGCGTTCACGACCTGTTGTCGGGCTTACAAGGTCAGTAAGAACTGCGCATCCTACAGTTTAGAATTGATTAATTGAAACTTATACAGTAGCGAACTTTATCCACTATCAAAAGACAACATACAAAAGCGGATTTAATGCCTTGGGCGTTTTCTAGCAGTCGACTTTAGGTTGGTGCAGACACAGGACACGGCAGGTGTAACTTAATGGAAAAACAAACAGAAAAGGAAACAAAAAATATAATCATACATAACTGTATAGTATTAGGGTTCCATAGCCAAATGGCAAGATACGGAACCCTTATGGATTCGTCATGTCTGTCTGTCTGTCCGTCCGTATGTCACAGCCACTTTTTCCGAAACTGTAAGAACTATTTCATCAATCCCATACGTGAAAAAATGGTTTCCAATATTTTTTTTTTCTAAACTGAATAGTTTGAGCGAGAGACACTTCCAAAGTGGTAAAATGTGTACTTAACTTCTAAAATAAGAGAATGATAAAATTAAAAAAAAATATATGACGTACATTAAAATCGTAAACCGCAATTTACCTTTCATTCAATCAACTCAAATATAAAAAAAAATACAAAGCAACAACCAAAAACACCTAGTTTGTAGTGTTTTTTAGGGTTCCGTACCCAATCTGTCTGTCTGTTCGTCTGTCACCAGGCTGTATCTCATGTACCGTGATAGTTAGAAAGTTGAAATTTTCACAGATGATGTATTTCTGTTGCCGCTATAACAACAAATACTAAAAAACAGAATTAAATAAAACAGAAATAGAATTAAATAAATATGTTTTTAATTGGGATGAGATGCGGCACTTTTTTGCGTCTTATCCATGGCGGCATGTGTGCTTTTCCTCGGGTGACCCGTCTTGTTGTGCCGACATGATTGTGGACGTGATTCGGCAGGGGATGGAATATTTCATTCCATTCTCCGACATCCCGCTCGGTCACAAAACCCGGCCTTGGTATAATGCAGAGTGCGCCCACGCTGAGGCCCGAAAAGAGTCTGCCTACCAAGCTTGGGTCAAGGCCCGCGACCAAAAAGTTAGAGCACGCAGGGTTCGCGCGAGGAAGAGAGCTTTTAATTCTGCCGCTAAGTTCTGCAAGCAAGTTCTACGTGGGGCACGTTTTGACCATGTTGGACGTATCGGGGCCAAACTAGCATCGCACCCTCCGGGTAGTAAACTGTTCTGGTCCCTTTCGAAAGCGGTTGAAACGAACTTTTGTCGGCCCACTTTACCACCAATGCTGAAACCTGATGGGTCGCTGGCCCACTCTGCAAGTGAGAAAGCAAATTTATTTGCATCTCTCTTTGCTAGCAATTCACGTCTGGACGCTGGCTCCAAGCAACCACTAACTGTACCTCGTTACTGTGACTCTTCGATGTCGGAGATCGCAGTTCACATGAAAGAGGTACGAAGAGTATTGTGCAGTCTAGACGTGAACAAGGCCAGCGGGCCTGACGGCATTTCAGCGAGAGTTTTGAGGCAATGTGCGCCTGAACTGTCTCCTGTGTTGACACGCTTGTTCCGCCTCTCTCTTGAAAAAAGAACGGTGCCAAAATCCTGGAAGCTTGCGAATGTACAACCTGTGCCAAAAAAAGGCGACCGTGCAGACCCTGCTCATTATCGACCGATCGCCATTACCTCCATTCTGTGCAAGGTTATGGAAAGGGTACTGAACAGTAAGTTGCTGACCTACCTTGAAGACAATGATCTCCTCAGTGACCGTCAATATGGCTTTCGCCGGGGACGGTCAACTGGCGATCTTCTTGTGTATGTCACGCACTGTTGGGGCGAAGCCATCGAGAAACACGGCGAAGCACTTGCTGTATCGCTCGATATCTCGAAGGCCTTTGATAGGGTGTGGCACGCAAGTCTACTCAGCAAGCTTCCTGCTTATGGCATCCCAGCTGATTTTTGTAGCTGGATATCAGACTTCCTTAGTGAACGGTCGATCCGAGTAGTCGTTGACGGCTGCTTCTCTGACCTCATGGCTATTAATGCCGGAGTTCCTCAGGGGTCTGTTCTCTCTGCAACTCTTTTCCTGCTGCACATCAATGACCTGCTTCAGCCTGGTATTGTTGGGTATGCAGATGACAGTTCGGTTTCAGAGAGATACTTGTCTAGCGCAAAAACCAGCGGGGAAGAAGTTCGTTCCTTGAGAGAGGCCATGGTAGAGCGGACAAATTTGACCTTAAGTCTTGTCTCCCAGTGGGGTGATGACAATCTGGTCTCTTTTAACGCCACCAAAACACAAGCATGCCTTTTTACCGCGAAAAGGAGTCGTTTCGACCTAACTCCGACTTTTCGGGGTACTTCTGTTCCTGTAACCGATCGGCTCGAGCTCCTAGGCATGGAGTTGACAACCAGTCTCAACTTTGGTGCCACCATTGAGCACAAAGCCCAAACTGCGGCCAAAAAGCTGGGCATCCTAAATAGAGTGAAGCGATACTTCACGCCTGGACAGCTTTTAACCCTCTACAAAGCACAAGTCCGATCCTGCATGGAGTATTGCAGCCACCTTTGGGATGGCTCAGCTAAATACCAACTTGCCGCGCTTGACTCGGTGGAACACAGAGCTAAAAGGCTCATTGGCGACGTAAG
>NDFZ01004789.1:132546-168031 GCA_002192655.3 Mamestra configurata
AAAAAAAAAAAAAAAAAAAAATGTTTTTTTTGCCGTTTTTATATATAAATGATAAGGAACCCTTCATGCGCGAGTCCGACTCGCACGTGGCCGGTTTTTTTTAAATTTAAGTATGTAAATAACAATAAATGTACATTACTAACTTAAAACTATTTATATCTACTAAACCTAACTATATACGTATGTATACAACGTGTAACAGAATAAACGCAATACCTGAAAAGGGATCATTGTACTCATTATAACAACTTTTACAATTGGGCCAAATTAGCTGTTCAGTTCATTTTGTCGAGTTATGCGCACAGAAATATATGGGGCAGTCAATTTTTTATTTCACGATTTCAGTGTTGGTTCCATAGTAAACGTTGTTCATAATGATGAGTGCGATGGTCCCTTTTCAGGTATTACGTTTAATCTGTAACACGTTGTATAAAAAAACAAATTAAACTTAGGCGTCAAACTATGCCTCCGCATCGCGCATCGCTGTCATCCGGAAACGTGCCCAGAAGACTGACAGCAAAGAACGAGCCAGCTCAGGTCACGCTAAGTGTCGATCAGTCGGCGAGATAGGGAGAGAGAAAGAGAAACGGCTCAAAACTTTAATAACCAATAAGGTTACAGTATTTGCGCCGCTTGAGGGCCTCGAAAGCCGCAGCGGCAGCGTCGGCACAGCCCGCCGTGCTTGAAATATGTGATGGCCGCAAGGGTATCAATATCATCAATATCATTGATGCTGGCGTTCTATGCAATGCGGCTTGCGCTCTTGCAGCAGGAAACGCCATGGTGCCTAAGGCTGTCGACAGCTACTCCGTAGTCCTACACCACGAATGTGCGCCTAAGATAAGACAGATAGCGAGCCGAAACGATGCGTCATCCATCATAGTGCCTATGGTGGCCACAAACCCGACTCCATTTACCCCACAACCAGCAGACGTGCACGGTCAGTAGTATTCGATGACGTATGAATCAGGTTATTCCGTAAAATACTGCAGAGCGGCATATCCCATCGTCTCTGGGAGGACAAGTTGTCGGGCAAGTCCGTGTTGGGAGCCACTTCCCAAGCGTTCAACCAGTGAGGATGACAAAATATTTCTGGTTAATATATCATCATATATGGTTAATATATCAGCTCAAAACTGTTTTGTGCGCTTGTCTTTGCTTCTGTGAAAGTACGTAAATTTATAAATATTTATATATATATATGTTTTTTTCTTGCTTAATGTTTTTTTTTTTTTTTTAATGCTTTTAATGCTTACATTTTGTTATTTGTCATTATAAATAAATAAATAAATAATAAATAAATCATTTGTATCAGTACTGTGGACCGAGGGAGGAAGGTCGGTAAACTTTTACTTGAAATTTTGTGGATGTCAAGGCTACCCATGCAAATGGGAAGTGTGTTTTGCTGCCATGCTCGGTCGTCTAAGGCAAATTTAGGATTGAAGAAAGTGTTTTTCTAATAATTTGGTCTACTTTTCCCAAAATATGAACGTTTCCATAGGTGGGAGGAGCGAAGGCTATATATGTCTTTTGGTCCAAAGCAACAGAATCGAATAACTGTAAAGGCCGATAATATTCAAAAGACTTTCCGAGACGTCATTAAAATTTTGTATTTTCTGCTCAATTAATGTTGGAAATGATTCATCAAAAATCAGCTCAAGAGGTGAAGAGAACTTCTATCAGTGATTTTTAAATTTGGAGCTATATCGTTCATTGTTTAATTGAACGCAATATTGCCTACAATCAAAGTTGACTATTTAGAAAATTTTACGTTTAAAGGCTGTCGCACACAAGAGACTTACTATTGTATTCTCGTCTAAAGGTTTAAATGGGACACAGCTAGTCGTGCAAGTATCTAGATTCATGAGTCATTAAGAAAGTAGATGCGGCAGCTTCGAACAAAGTCGATTCTTCTCTTTTCTGTACGGGTTGCCAATTAAGTTTACGAAGCGGACATCGCACGAGAAAATTGCAACTGCATAAAAAGGCTAGGAAAATAAAATGGTTATTTGTATAGTTCATATTTCATGTTCTTATTTCGGCGAATGTTTCAACTGTCCACTATTTGCGTTCGCTGTTTTTATTGGAGTGCGCGTGTTCAGTTTATACGAAAAATATTTTATAAAACGGCGATTTTTGTTAACATTTTGTGCTATAAATAGGACTTTTTAATGCAATTTTGTTTCGCAAACTCGCTCCTTTTTTTTTCAAAACTCTATTATTTACTTCCATCCGGGTACGTACCTAAATTATAATCGTAGCTAAACTCCAGAAAGAAGGTGTACGTCAGACATCTGCCAACATTGCGCACCGTGCGAAGAATACATAAAAATTGGAGAGGAACAAAATCACATAGTTTAATCGTCCCCAACCTCAGTGCGCCCGTCTAAGAAATAAGAGGTTCACTTGAAATGAGCACGCGATTTATTTGCCACTGCGGGCGTTCGCACTGATAAATATGACCAATAAAGGAAAACAAAATGTCCACAAGAGAAATTATTGCGGTGCCCGTAATTTACCTCTTCGTTTATTTCTCTATATTTTTCGTTTCTTTGAATAAATATATAATTTAATACGACGAGACGGTCAATTACTTTGGCTGAATGTTTTTATTTGAATTAATTAGTTTTCGGCACGTCAATATAGAGACGCACTCCACGATACCATTGCTTTTTCGACTATTCATTTTTGTTTCAGAACACTAATATTATTCATAATAATTACTCACAGGTGTTCGGTTATTTCAACCAAAATAATCATATTTTAGATTTGAATTTTCGCGACTCTGCTGAAAATTTGCAAATTTAAAAATATTGAATACAGCTGGAGGCACTTTGTTAAAAAAATTAGGTCGGTTGCCGAATGCCTGTAATAACGGTGAGTTACACCTAATTCTGGTATTGTTCCGTTATTCTTTACGCACGTTCGAATTCAAAATAAAGATATTTATTGCCCGAATAACTGTTGACTTTGTTGTTTTCGGTTGCGATTCGTAAACAAAGCGTTTACAATAAAATAGCTCTTTGCTTCGTTAACTGGAATGAAATGTTCAGTCAGGAAGTCAATAATCAACGATAAATAAAAGATATTGTAGGTAAGGTAATTTGGAGCGCTTTCACGTTGTTGAACATTAAAAAAATGTTTGATAGAATAAACAAAGTAACAAAGATCTTTGAATTGAAGACGTTGTAAATATTTTGGCGAGCATGGCTTCATCTGTTATACAGGTATCACGTAGTTTGAAGGTTGTGTTATGAAATATTACAAAGAGAATTCACTTTGAAATATTGTTGCTATAAGAGTACGTATCTCTGTGGATTCGCCTGGAAATCAAAAACATTTCTTTACGGCCAATTTCGACTAATAAGATGTCTAGTTATGCGTGTTGGCGACACGTATGTGTGGGTTTTTATGCCTGTGTTTGAGTTCAAATATTGATTTGTTTACAAATGAGAATTTAAGTAATCAAAAATAATATTACCTACCTTAAACATGTACACTGTCTAATTAGTTTTGGTTTCTGTATTTTCACAAAAAAAAAAGATAACTTGGCCACTGTCATTATGAAGTGCGTGTTCAAAACAAATATATTATTTTATATACCCACGCGGCGGCAACTACAATAAATGATGTAAGACACTATTTTGTCTTAACACGAATGGAAAAACAGAAACTAACAAGTAGGCAACAAAAATACCATCTACATTACAACAGTGCATAGGTATTTCACAACATTAAAATATGTCACTTATATCTAGGCAAGCTAAAGGTGCTGAAGCATTCATCTTATGCGACGCTCGATGAGTGTATTTTGGCAGATGTAACATAAAATATAGTTCATGAATAATGTGACACGGTTCCCGGAGCGCGAGGCGTCGGGAGCCTGGGCCTTCGCTTCGTAAATATTCAGGGTCCGACTGGCGACGCTCCACGATACATCAAAGTCGCGTCGTCTCATACAGAATCCACCTAACATACCGCCATGTTTAACTTTGCGACGGACGCCACTACAAAACAAATGAAAAACGTAGAACAAACAGCAAGCGGAAATTAAATAAGAACAACCAACATTCTGTTAGATTCCGCTACATTTATAAGTTGAGTATGATCTCGGGTCATGAGTGCTGGTTTTACGAAGACTACTCATATTTCAGACGTGGGAGTCAGGGGTTCTAGTCACGAATGGCCGGGATTAATATCTATTTTAAGTTATTCAAATCCAGCTTATTCATGTCAGCTTTTCAGTAATGTTGATGTAAGTGCTCAAACACGACATTCTTGATTGCCCAACCTTTTTACAGATTCTATAGATAAATAAAGATAATATACTGTTCAATGGTCAACAAATAGTAATCTGTGTAGAGATTCACAAGATACGGTTGTGTTTATCTTAAGCAAGTCAATATAAAATCCCTGAAGTATCTTATAAACTTTTCGCGGCACGAAGCAATATTCGTTGAGGAAGGTTAAGCCCAATGTTTTCAGGGTCAAGAGCGGAATACGTGAACGGAAAGAAGGGGAACGATTCCTTTCCGTTTTGAAGAAAACCTTTCTAAAATGTATGTGACAGAAATAACCGAATGTTAGCCTGGAGAATACTGAACACTAAAACACTGAATGCTGGGAATAATTTAGTGATGACAGGAGCCAACCAGTAAGTTTTCTTTGCAGTAGTGGGACTCTCTTGTCTTCAATAAAGATTATATTGTGCTTCTCATAATGTTACGTTTAAACTGTATATGCTTTGGAATACGACACAAGTTATTCTGGCCTTTGGGAATAATCTACTGCAATTAGTTCACGTATGTTTGCTATAACAACACGTACCATTGACATTGCTTCGACACTACTTGCATTATAAGCAGCTATAACCCCTCCACCTACAATATAGATAGCATAATGTATTCACACCCACTTGACCGAATGTGAGCCTGAAAGCGTTCCGAGGTGATAACTTTCGGTGGATTCAATCAAATCAGTTAAATGTAGCTGTAAATTGGGCAGTTCCACTTGAGTGATATTGAGTAATGGTGGCCGCGTCGATATTGATGGGCGAGCCCGGGGCGCGCGCCGTATCTCTCGGTGACGTGTTAATTTGTCAAAACCCGACGTCATAAAGAAAAAGTTAGAAAATTCACACGTGATGACTCGAGAGAAAGCGTTCAATCGATTACCTTCATAAAACTCATCATACCCGACAAACGACTCACGACGGATCTCTGTAAATTATGCCTAATTTAATGCTCGAACTACGTCCATAAGAGATTCCGCTCGTAAGCAACAAAATCTGATTTTGTGTTCTCCTAAGTAGTCCAAAAGGTAAAGATAACAGGTCACGCGCGCACGTCTGTCGTTACCCTTAGCCTCTTACATTTTATTACGTCCCATTACCTGGGATTAAGTCGGCATGCATCGCGTGGATTATGTTTCATGTCGCCAACCCCGGCACTAATGTCATCCGCTACTCACAGCCACGCTCAAATGCTAATTTTAAAATATGAACTCTTACGAGCCGACGACATGTAACCTTGTACGTAGACTCACGGAGCCTGAAAGAATCCATTATTCTAATTAAATCTACGACTTCAAATGCTTTTATACGACTGCTCACTCTTGTTAAGACTTTTCTTTAATCAAATGTCGAGGTTTGTTACTCACAGTAGGCCCTTTGAGGAGTTGTAAAAGGGATGAAAAGATAAAGTTTAGCCGTGGCGCCGAGACCAAATGCACTAATTGCAGAGTAGAGGCTGAAGTATGTACACCTGAGAGGAGGTGCTTGAACCGGCTGTGTGGGGCCGGTGATTTCATAATCAAGTACCAACTGTAATATAATTTCCCGGTCTGCGCTAATGAACGTGTATTTTGTTTCATCTGCCGTCAGTAGAACGTAAAACGCGCGTCATAAAATCAACATTTCATTTGGTCGGAGTACGCCCGGCCCCGACTCGCTGGCTTCAGCTTAAAATTTGTGTCATTAATATTTTTCATTTCCGCTACTAAATAAAAATGAGAAATCTTTGCCCGGCTAATTATAGTTGCATTTAGAAGTGTAACAAATATTTAGGTGGAGTGAATAGGTTTTATCGTTTAAGTAAACGTTATTGGAGTGCGCCGCGGTGGAGATATGTTTTATTTATTTTATTGTGTGTAGACAAGTGAGGTGAGGGCGGGCCCCGGGCGGGTTTTGTCAAAGAGTCGCCGAGATAAATCGCCGGCGTACGTGTTGCGGAGAGCTGTTCGATGTATCACGCTCACGTATCCAATAGAACCGGCACAGACACGTTGCGTGAGCCTATTTTCCCTTCTCTACGGCCTCATAAATCCTCTCCTTATAAATTAGATTAAAACACAATGGCCCAAGTAGGTGCGTCGTAGAATTAACCTTGCCTACACCTTATGTGTCGAATAGTTGGGAACTTTATTAAACTTGCTCTAGAGATGCGTGGTAACTGTTTAGAACTCTGTACTTGTTTGCTTTCCTAAGTAGGTGTTGATACTTACACTGATGATTTTTTGATGTTACAGAACTTTAATACTACGTGATTTAGAAGTGTGAAATGTTTAATTGTAGCCTTTAAATCAGAGTATGTAGGTATTTGCTGGAGTTATGTAAATGGTTTTCATCATTTGATATTTTTCTTGGTATGTGTGGGTGAATATAGATATATAAAATTCAACATGAAGTATGTCGGTAGCTTATCTGAGCGCAAGTTGTAAAAGTAAACTGGGGTATACTGCGAGGCTCGTAGCGGATAAGCGTACCTAAAGTGCATTGTTAAAATATACTAACATTATATGGATTGTTTTGTTTCTTCTCTCGCCTTGGCACAAACTGTGTGAGCGTGTGACGGAGTAAATATCACAAGACAGTAACGTGCTTGCCCTACTTATCTGCTTAAGATGTTCAGTCTGGATCTGAAATCGACCTACTTACACAACAATCCAGTTATGAACACAATACCGCCTTATTTCTAAATCGATTCATCAACCTTCAACGTTCGACAACATCACAACAAGGTAAATATAGACATGACTATGAAGGCGTATTCCATCGCTAAAATCGCTCTAAAAACGGGAAACGATTGCATCACGTTAGTGTCACGCCCTCTTTGCAATCGTTCGCGCTCGGATTCAAAAAGCTCTCTCAGCCGGTGCTTAAACTGTATGTCACTCTGCTGCACTGCCATCTTTAAACCCGACACGCTATTGCTCTTTACGATACTCGCTAATTAATCTCCGAGCACTGACGGAGCTCGAATAAATGCTACCTACAGCTCTATTCACAACCAACGATGTATCCCCCAAATAATGTATTCAACTCACCTTCATAATTTATTAACGCTGTAAAATTTTACAGCAACTTTCTACACGGGTTGATGAGCAATCAAAATTCTTGGTAGCCGTAGTTTCAGTAATTTAGCCTATGCCCAGGTCTAAATTACAAATCAAGTGAAAATTAGGGAAATTGCTTGAACGTTACACTTTCATAGTAGGGTAGGTAGGTACACGCGACCAACCATATTACGAAACTAATTTCTACTCGTGGCCAAACCTCAAACAAAACAAATAGAAAAATGGTGAAATGAGTTTCTGTATACGAAACAAGCGACAGATTACAGATGTGTTTTTGTTTTTTTTAATATTTAAGGAAAAACTTCAGTAAGTACCCAAACGTTTTCAATTATTCAAGAGACATTAGAATTTCAATTCTGCGGAGCGTTTTATTTTTATTTTTTCTTATTATTATGAACAAGAAGGAAGCCATTAGCGTGTCGAGAGTTGAAATCGTCAGTTTTATTGCTCATTATTCGTGTTTATCATTTTTATTTTCAAGTGGTGCTTGTCTTCTGGGAGTAATTACTAAAGAAAATTGAAATAATTTATGAGATTATACAACATTTCTAGCTGACGCTTATCAGCAGGTATAATTGGCTCCAATAATCGATCAAAATCCTTATTTTGGCAAAGGATTTTGGGCAACAGTACATACAGTATCCTTGTATTATTACTGCACCGGAGGACTGTACTAAGTGGCCAAGCTCTGCATGCCTCGAAACAATCTCTCAGTTGGTTTTAACATCTCCCATAGGAAGGGACGGATGCTCCATTTTTAACCGGAGAGACTCTGTATCTTTATACTGAGCGTTGGAAGCCGAGGAAAATCTAAGAAGAAAAGTGTTTCATAGTTGATTTTTTTATACTTTTTTGGTTACCGGTGCCTACTACAATTTTGTAATCAACGTAGGCTTAACACGCCGTTCGAAGGTAATTATTATTAATGATATTGCTAATAATTATAGTGTCAATACTGCCAATTTCCTATTTTTATCATATTAAAATTGTTTTCAGATGTGTCATGTTTTTAAAAAGTCGGTAGAGATGAATAAAATGGACGTCACACATAAATTAAAATAAATGAGAAAATACACCAATACAAATTATATTTTGGGCGTAAAACAAGCAGAAGTATAGGTGGGTAGTCTTATAGATACGTTGGTATTAATTATCTTTTACTTAGTTAAATAATCCACCAACTCTAGGTATTACACCTATAGCCTCCGGAAAATTAGGGATCCGAGTAAATGTCTAGGGATTGCGTCAGAACTCGCTTGTTTAGTTAGGTATTAAGTGGCAACATCGGCGACGGGTAAGTTCGGTCGCTGTAAATACGATAAGTAAACAAAGTTAGGCAAATAATCACACAATTAGGTAAAGGATTAGGTCCAACTCCTTCGAGACTTGGCTACTAGCCGCAGACTTGGACCCATTTACACAGAATTATCAAGTTTGTAGTAACGTTTGTGAAAAAGAAAAACGAAAAGTATTTTACTAGCTTCTACCAGCGGCTTCGCTCCCGTGAGTGCCGAAAATTATCCCCAGGGAACATACTCCCGGGATATAAAGTATCCTATGTGTTATTCCAGACTATAATCTACCTCTGTGCCAAATTTCATCAAGATCCGTTCAGCCGTTTTGACGTGATTGAGTAACAAGCATCCATCCATTCAAACTTTCTCATCTAAAATAGTATTAGTAAGATTTACCGGACTCCCCAGAAGAAGGGTAAAGTTTTATCACAAATGTGGTGTCCGTTGATTGGTTAAAATGTACGAATTCAAAACATCATAAACACTCGTGAAAAAGCTTTGTATATATGTATAATTAATATCATCTGTTAGGCGATTAGATACAATTTTGCGTAGTTAAATATTCATAGGCAGAACATGTTATTGAAATAAAGTACAAGCATCAATCAGAAATATCATAAAAGTCATCACGCCTGCCTCTCTGGAAAAAGGCCAAATGTAGTGAAAGATTGGTAGAGACTCGAGCACCCACAATGTTTCTATGATAAGCAGTAGGTTCCTGTGCGCTGGATTGGAAGGCATGCGTGGCGGTAAAGTTACAGGCACATACTAAGGCATTCCAACTTTGTCTCTAACGTTGGCAGTGCACACTGGCACATTGGTGGCTAGGTACTTTCGTTGCAGGTATTTACATGCTGGAAAACTTTCCATCTGTCGACGTCGGTCCAATAAAAAGTTATATTTTCCCCAACTACTTCCTTTAAACGTTAAAAATGCTGAACGTCCACCATAAATACGATTATAGACGTCGTTCGCGTATTATGCAATTGGACAGTCAAATATTAGTGGGACGTGATCGTAATAATATTGAAATCGCCCATTGGAATAGCATCGCGTTCTCTATCGTCCGTGTTTTATTATACCGACATCGATGAAATTGCGCGGATTTATCGACCATTTTTGTTGCCCCGTTTATTTTGGGGTAGTTCAGTCAGTTATTTTTTACTAGCTTTGCACGCAGTTCTGCTCGCGCCGATACAGTTTAAGGATTTTTTTTTAATATTGTACACACAACGCGCTTTCTAATAGGCTATGGCATTTGTCGAGCATTCGGTCATGATACAGCATCTACCGTATCCGGTATTATTTACATCTATATCTCACCTCTATATTATAATAACATAATAATCAGAAGAGATTTTAATGTACATATGTTTGTTTTAAAAGTAGTAAAAAATATAAAAATCTTTCACCGGTATGAAGTTTTATTATCACTGAATATAGGCTGTATTGTATGTTTAGGAAACGAACAAAGTCGTGGGTGAAGTGCTAGTTTTGTGTATGGTAAGTATTCCCACATAACACTTTAATTATCTGGTAATACTTCATAGTACCCCAATTTATCCAAACGTAACCACAAGACTGGGGAGCAAACATGAATTCGAAATGTTCACAATTCGCATTTATAAATAGTCAGCTCACGCTAGCCCCCGACTAAGAATAGATAGCCTCTCCCCGCGGGGCTGCCTGAGAGTACTAAAGGATCATATCAAGCAGATGGGCAGCAGTCACCTGAACATAACATTCTACTATGACCTGGTTTCCCGAAGAGTTTTGGGTCAATTTGTCAAACGTTTGTTGTCAGGCTCAGTATCGATTATGTTCTCAAAGCTAGTAACGTGATGCTTGGCAGATAAAATAGGAATGCTTGGAAATAGGCTAACCTACATATTCCTTCTTGGGTATTATAATATCTTTAGTAGAACTACAATGACTAAAAACAGACTTCTGGAAGCCAACTCTATAAATTTTTAAGCAACGTCGTAATCTGTCAAAAAAACTTCATTTTCCATACATTTTTGACAGATTTCGTCTGAAATGCGAATGTGAACGTTGCCTTAAAATCAGTAGAATTACCCCACTGATGTTTGTATTTTGTTTTGCCTTATCAGAACTTGTCTCTTTAACTTTTCCTTAAACTGGAAAAATCAATTTAAAATGTTCGACAGTAAAAAAGAACAGATGCCAGGTCCGAATATTCAACTGACCAGTGTCAAAATGTAAGTCGAGACAAAGACCCAACCTTCTTTTGCGTCTAGTTCTCGGGACCATAAAATCGGAGTCATGGAAATGGGCTCCGAGTCGTCCGAGCTATTTACTTCATTCTTACGAAAAGCAAGACGAGATATGTTAGTATTCCTTAACAACCAGCATAACACAAACTTTAAACTAATATCTAGCTTTATATGGTTGTAAGCAATGGCCAACTGTCCACGTAAAGTCATATTGCTTTAGGACGGCAAATGTCTAAAACAACTTGTGTACTCGTATCTGAGGTCAGGTCACTGAAACTTTAAATAACTTCCTGGTTTAATTAAACACTAGCGGTGTTTGGTGCCTTTTGATAAATAATTTAGTATTTCATTATTCGGTTGCTTTCACCTTTTTTCTGGGATGCTTTTTGCTGTCGGTATAATTCTGAAAATGCTGCAAAGGGTCCATTGTAAAGCATGTGGTGTCCATTTCCGCCATTCTACCTTTCAAGTTTGCTTGAAAAATTGGCAAAAGAAATTACCTAAGTAGCTAGGTAATCCTAAGCGATGGGTTCCGCCAATGTATTCTATTTGAATAAACATTATAAAGGAAGCTGTAATATTACATTTTTAAGAGGGTATGTGCTCAAGAGCCCAGTCACCCAGTCAAAAAGGTTTTACATGATAAAAGCTATGGTTCATAAAAATACTCTTATGGTTTCAATTAAAGTTTTATCATCATTTTGTTAATTGTCCCTTTTTCACCATCTTTAATTAGTGTAACCAGTTGCTTCATACGTAAGAGTCGTAAAAGTTTGTCGAGTCAGATGTTTCTTTTTTTTTATTTATGGACTCTCCTCTTGTAATGAAACACAAACATGTAGGCGAAAGAACTTGGTTTTGAGATGAAGATATTCACCTAGTTGAATTTAGAAGGTATCTGACAGATGTCAACTTGCCGTTACACCAAGCACGGGGGTTCCCGCCAAATAGTAAAAAGGACTGTCTGATCGAAACTATCAAGATTGGACGATATTTTCTAAGTTGTTGAGTAGGTAATACAGTGAGAGTTAGCCGTGGATGGAACGCCAATATGTCCGCTCGTAAAACCCACGCAATAGGCGACAAAGATACCGTAATGTCTATAAGTATATTCCTAAGTAGGTAAAGCATTTTCTCATGACCAAGTCTTTGTGTTATTTAAAGCAGGGGTTGTAGTAAAGTGACCACATATTCACGAGATAACATCGGTTAAATTGGTTGATAAGTGAATTTTAAATGGTGTGTCAATGGAGTTCGCTTTGATATTTATGACGATGCGATGCATGGCACAGACACAAGGCTCCATTGATGCAGCATTTTCATTTTCACAATAAATAATACGCTGTCGTTTATCAAAAGATAAAAACAGAAACATAATAGGATTTCCGCTTGTCCGCCCGTATGTTTTTATTAGAGATTTACAGCAGGAATCAAACAAAAAATTGGGAAAGACGTAAGCCGCTTCAGGGTCGACGGCAGAACGCACGAGAAACATAAACCTTTTGGTAAACTTTATATCGAATGTTTTTGGTTGAGCCATGGGTTTTGATAAGGAAACTTCCAATATCACGGTTATTTTGTTCCTGATTGGTAACCAGAGGTATAAGTTGCATTATTCGGCTGCTTGTGATTGATGCTTCATAATAGGTACTTTTTAAGCTTAGGTTAACCATTTAAATGAGAGACCTGTAAGAAATGCGTAAATTGGTCTTTTATTAAATTATCCTGACTGCGAAAGTGAGCTTGTTTGTTTTTCACGCCTATATCGCCGAACCGATGTTGATGAATTTTGTTACAGAGATAGATGGGACCATGAAGACGACTAATAATGCGAGCGAAGCCGCGGGAAACAGCTAATTTCTCATATTACGAGCATTTTTAAATGTTTCCCTGAAAAAGTAGGTACGAATAGCTTTTTAATGGAGTATTAAGACCCACTCGAAAAAGTACCTAAACGCTTAGACATTTGTATGTTGTTATTTTCGTGTGGGTGTTTTAAATGATTTAGACCAGAATAACGTTTTAACATCCCCCCGCTATTCATAGATATTGCTAAACGCTTCTGTATTAATAAACTCGTGACCTAATTAATTGATATTAAAGTTCTCGATCAAAACACGTAGAGGATGTACTTATATATACTCAGTCAGCAATATAACAGTAGGTATTATAAAATGTTTTTAGTTGCAGTGTAGGTAAAGCAATCGGTCTACCTGATGGTGCAATGCCCGAGGCATTTTATTAGAAACAGGGAGAGAAAAATGACATAAAGGAAAAGAGTTTATTCGCGCCAAGTTTCAGTCATACCATAAAACAAATATATATATACAAATTAGTGACTGATAGAGGTTGGGAAAATATACGTCACATCCTCACAAAGTCTCATCAGCCGATAACAATTGACATGTAGTAGAAATGAGTCTGGTAGCAGATTTTCCCCGGACGAACTCCATCTGAAAAACCTAAATTTGTATTAAAAATATTTAGTTTTAGATTGTTATTTTCTGAGGTAGCTTAAAAGTGGCGCCAATAACGGAAAAGTTGAAAGGGAACCGCTTATCTTGGTATGGTCATGTGAAGAGGAGGGATGAAATGCACGTAACTAAAAAAGTTTTGAATATGAATGTGGATGGATGGACAGGAGGGAACGACAGAGGGAGGCCAAAGAAAATATGGATGGGTTGTATTAGGAGTGATATGAAAGAAAAGGGAGTTAGTGATAGTATGACGGTTGACAGGACAGAATGAAAGGAAAAAACATGTTGCGCCGACCCCAAGTAACATGGGATAAGGGCAAGAAGATGATGATGATTATTATTTTCTTCAATGTAGTTTACACGGCATAAGCTGAATATTCGCATACATTTCCTCGTACGTTATACTATTTGCCTCCTAAACGCGCCGTGTTTGGGAAACTTTCTATGCATCTTTCACATTGTCCCATTTTAAATGGAATATGAAGCGAAAATTTAAAAATGCTGTGCAAATGGAAGTAAAGGTTAGCGCACATTCTGTTGGGACGGAGCGAACGCGTTACTTGTACGTACAGTGTATTTTTCCTTACGTCATATTCAATAAACAAAAAGGTACGCTACAAAATCGCGGGCTCCAATAACTCCTTTAGCAAGTAAATCTTTTTTAGTCAAATAGTCTACATACATGAGGCCGGTATTTTCTAGCTGATTGCCCTGAGAAGAAAAACAGAAACAAACTCAGAGGACAAAGTCTCTTTTAATGTCCAAATAATTAATGTAATAGTCAAAACATAACCATAAAAGTTAATGTGCGCAAAAATGGTGGTATTTTGAATATGGTATGGTAAAAATAATAATGAACATCTTGACAGTAGTGAAGAAAACATACGGCATGACAGGCATCCAAAACTTCGATAATCCTTTAGAACACATTTAATTTGTCAAAATCGAAATCTTTGATTGCCATTCGTATGTGTCTCAGTTTTCATGCAAACTCTAGGCCTGTGAATTTCTTGAACATGAGCCTTCCACCACTATCTACAGTAACGGTCATGAGGGATCAACCTAGGAGTAATCAAAACGCATTGCCAACGGATTAATGAACTCAGTACGTTGTGATTAGGCTGGCATTGCCTTATTATGCTGACCCGGTTTCTAAGGTACCTGCTTTATTAGGTATCAGGGGATGAGAACCAAGAGAGCTCAAGAGAAAATGTTTGGCATCTGCTCGCTTTGAAGTTTTTAGGTGCATTTTTCTGTATTGTTTTTAGCTGATAGTAGTTATCCCTAATCCGTTCTGGGCAAAAGCTGTTTCCAAGTTCTCCCCCTTTTTTATTTATCCCTTAAAATGAAAGGCTTAGCCGATTTTTGCTGTCAGAAGCTCAGCATGTCAAACTATATCAGATTCAGAAGACAACACTGCGGTCCTGTATATTTCAGTCGTTGAGGTCTAAGCTACTTCGAGCAGATCGTTGGCAGAAGTGCACTGGACCGAATATACTACTAGTCGGTCCAGTTCATTTCTTCCAATGAGGATGCAGATTATGACTCTGCAAGGCTGCCTGCTGTTCTCCAGCATGGTATACGTTCACCTTTAACATTGCAAATGGAAGTTAATGTGAACGCGAGTTTTGTCGGAGGTAATAAATGTCAGGTGCATGTCCGTCGCCGTTGCGTCCGCGTGCCTGTGGCTTTTTCTGCCTTACATTAAGGAACGTTTTTTATAGGGCTGTGTCGGCGAATATATGTCTGGGGAGGCAAATATACCTCTTTGTAAGTCACCTTGTGTCCACAGTGCGATGTTGGGTGTCCTAGAGGGAGTTTGAATTCTCTCTCAGACTGAAATTCTCGAGCTGATTAACTTCACTGTATCACCAGAGGCAGCTGAGTGGCGATCCCCGGCCACCGTAGGCGCGGGCCTGCAGACGGCGAGCGTTGGGTGGCTCGCTGTCCGATCACCACCAGGCCCGGGTCGATGGCGCGTTGTGTTTCACTTCAAAGAGATGTCAGCGTAGAAGACGTGGCCCGCTAGGGCCAGAGCCTGCCAGGGTTGCGGAATTTGTTCGATAGAGTCACCGTGGCCCTGGAACGCAAAGGGCTTTGGAAGGAACACGGATGCGTTTTAGTCAGTAAGAGTCTGACACGCCCTTCCGCTCCACCCAGAGCGGAAGAAGTCATTTGATGACTTACCATCCTTAAAAAAAAAAGAGGCTACTAGTACCTATAATAACTCAAATTAGTTTCTTCCCAGAAATCAGTTTCCACGTAGGACGCATTAAATACCTATTATCCGTTCAATTTAAAATACGATATATTTAAATCTTCATGCAAAAGAATTGCATGAATAAGACGACTACACTATTAAATATACAATCAAAATGTATAAAATAATATTATATCAAGATGTTAGCAGATCTCGCGGTGCGTTCAAGACGCCTACATACCGGCACGGTGCGGCAGCCGCGCGGCTTCCGCCGAGTCGAACACGCGGTTGTGGGGCTAATAGCACATTAGAGCAGCCATCTCGACGGCGCAGCTTTAAATATTAACGCCTCGGGCCGCCAGCAAGCCCTCCCACTGAAAAAGCCTTTTTATTTGTGGATAACGAGATCGCGCACTGCTTCTACTGTATAATGAAGTTTCTTATTTCCTGGTAATGAGTTTCATATAGTTATTTATCGCGCTGTTAAGAGGTGATAAAGGTGGACCACGATGTTGTAGCGTGAGATTTTTATTCGGATTTATGGTTATGATGCCGCGTTATCTCGGAATACAGCTTGTGTATTACAACCGTTTAATTAAGATTATATCATCTTTAAACAACTTTGAAAGAAGAGCTGTATTTGATATCCTACGTGTCCATGTTACGGAATGATGAGCGAATTTCGTCTGTTTCCTTTCATGTCGCCCGCGCCTCACGAGCAGATGTGCGCAACCTTCGCCATGAATATTTATGATTCGATATGTAAACGCCACTCAATAAAACGTTTAATTTTACGTATTTTTGAAACCCGAAATTGTCATATTCCTCTGGTTTTATACTGTGTACAAGCAGTGATATATTTTCTGAAAGGGGGTCGAGTTTTTTTAATCTCACGGATAAAAATATTTTATGCCTCTGCAGTACGAATAGCGATATTTTTTCCGAAGCTGTAACGATCGTTATTAAAAACTTGTTGGCGATTCGTGATTTTAATTTTTCGACAAAACTTTCGCAATATTTCTCGTTGGAGGTCGCGGCAAAACGAAATTTGCATATTCAGCAGTAAAATTTACGTCACAAACAATGCCCTATTACGGTACAATGGAAATGTCTTTACATTGTTGCGGCGGTCGGCGGTCGGCCAGCGAGCGTGCGCAGCGCGGCGCGGTCGCAGCGTGTTCAGGCTCAAAGGGCGACCGTCGGAGCTGATTTACGGCGAGGACCTGTGGCTGCTCGTGTTTAAATGAAAATTATACACGGGCCCGGCGCTATGGGGGCGCGACCTTTCCCTCGTAAAGTAACTAATTTATGAACTCGTGATACTTCAGCGGGGCCGCCCGCTCTGCTCTTGAAATTTTAAACACCACCGCCGCTGTGCAACTGCTGAATTTTTGACGCAACGTTACACATCTTGACTTTTCACAGAATCAATGCTTTCACATATGGATACATCATACCTATGCACGTGTAAGTTTTACAGACACTTTACTGTCGTCGGTACAAGCCTGATGAATGCCTACTAAAGTTGGTTGCTTTTGTGGCAGTAGTCCTCAATCTCCATAAAGTTAGTTGCGTTATAGCTTTATAAGGTATGAATTCCTTTTATTTAATTAACTTTAATGTTCCATTAATTATTGTGAGTAATTTGTATTGAGAAACAAGCACAAATAAACGCAAAATTAAATTTACCAAACATACTGAACAATTGGCTTTTCTATTGAAACTGATTAATACTGCTGATCTATACCTTATAAATGTATACCGACCGAATGTAAATAATTAATCAACATCAAAATACAGAGAAAATTAGAACCATTCATTGTAAATAACTTGTTATTGCATTGCATTGATGGATGTCAACCATACCAACTGCTTTGACAGACATTGTATGCCACGACTGCAGTGTGATAGTTTAAATTGGGTTGCCAAGTACTTATTGGGAAATATCAATCCGACTAACGATACTCTGAGTAGATACCGCTTTACGAACCCATGCGGTCTAGAAACTTAGGTGTTTGCCCTATCACCTACCTAATGTATCTAAAGAGTTTGCCAAAACATTAACAAGGAGTGCCTACACACGGACAACCTTGACAGCGAACTAACTCCCTCGTACCCAACCCAATCTGTCACTCCCCTCTCCGGCCACAACAACAAATCGTTAGCGCCTAGTTAATTGTCAGTTTGTACTTCAGATTAAGCTAATTAACGTAACAGCATGTATATCACATAAGTACGTAATAATATATGCGAAGGTACGAGCCATTATACAGCGCTAACCCGTATCCATATTGAGTGCGGCCCGGAATTTTGATTAAGCACAAACTAGATTATGTTAAGGGTAAATTGAGACCGTTTCTTAAACTACTATACAGTTAATAGTCTTTGCTTAAACTTGCTAGTTACTTATTTGCTCGCCGACATCGGCTACAGAGTTATGACGGAAGTTTGCTTATGTGTACCTCTATGTAAGTTCCAGACTTAACTATGCAAATTACGATACAAATCTGCTTCGCAGAGAACGCTTTTTGGAGAATTAAAGAGAAGTTTGTGGCTGTACTGAGTTGATAAAGGAAGGATATTATGAGAAGTTTGCTATAATGAGCTTTCTATTTTACTAACAAATGCAGTAGAGAAAAAAATGTATTAAGAAAGTTAGCGAACCTATCAAAGCGTGTTTAAGAATTGATGTTTAATAGACACTGCCACAATTTGTTCGCTCAAAAAATATCTAACCTCAATTTCACAAAGTATGAATAGACCTTGGCACAAATATTTATCCAATCAACACGGTTTTCACCACAAAAACGTCAGTCTCACATAAACACGATATTCTATGACACACGCCAGTACATAATTGGCACTTTAACCCTTTAAGATCTCCCGCGACATGTTCCAATTTGGTACCTAATCCGTAGCTTCGCTCACGAAACATGAATCTTGTATCAAACTAACAAATATATATTGACATTTTCAGTGACCCCAGTCAGTACAGAATTTACTAGTATTGGCCTGAAATTTTCGAATACTGCAGAGTGTTCAGATAAATATTTATGTCGGTGACTTTGTCATTTACATATTTTTGGGCGGATATGAGAGGCGTGTGAAGTGAAGTCTGCGTCCAAGTCGTAAAACGTAGGGTACCTGTAACAAAGCCTTAAGTAGAAATAACTGAAAACCTTCATTCGAAGCCTTTTCTTCAAAACCTTTTTTATTTTTATTTTCTTGGAGAAATAACAAATTGGAATCATTAAGTGATAAATTGTGGGATTCCTAAGGCACATGGTCGGCTTTTAGTATATTCGGATGGGGCTGAATACCAGTATTTTACATGGAGCGACTGCCTTAGCAAGACTGGTGTCAGCTTTCTTGGATTTTCTTGGACTGTCAAAGATCTACAAGTGGCAGTCGGGACCAACAGCTTAACGTGCTTTCCGAGGCACGGAAGCATCTAGAAATGTTAAGATGGTCACCCATCCACAGACCGACCTCGGCAAGCGTTGCTTCACCGTGAAGATCGACCCGAAAGTCTGATATGATTTAGCCACGAGCTCCTCAATTTCTATAAGACACCAACTATTGTACTCGTAAGTAACTCCAATTTTTTAACCAAGCTCAGTTCTGAACCAAAGCTAAAAATTGACTTGGTTAAATCAAACCCAAGAACAATTTATTTTCGTACGGCCTACAGTGTTAAGTGTAGCGTGACAGCTACATATTTGTCAAATAGATACCTGCGTATTTCTCACTAGTCCTGGCGAAGGGCGTCGAAACGCTATGGGTCAGTTGGAAGGGCAGCTCAATGAATGCGTCATCTACTGCAAAGTTAATGCTAAAAAGCAAAAAACGTTCTGAAAACGTCTGAGATACCTACAGTAATATGTCCACTTTGCTCTTTATTGCACTGGAAAATACAATCCGGGTGAATGCACTCCAACGCGCTCAGTAAGACTACGCTCAAAGTCCTATCAGTACCTTGAGCCACTCCTGTATTTAAATACCTCTCAATGAGTCGACGAGGCTGCTCCATAATCTTAGCAAACGTTTCACAAATGCACTCTGCCGCTCTTACTTAATGCAACTGTGACGGGAAACTCAAAACTCGATTACAGTTGCTCCCAGAAAAAATCGAATTCCACATTGATTGGCTATTTCGTAAATACGAAAATCATATCCCGGTTATTGGCTCACGAACGTTGTTTATTTGGTCACTTTTGATCGGCGTCGTAGTCAAAGGGAAACTAGTTAATCAAAGTTATATCCTACGATTAAAGCTGCTCGGTGACATTACCCAGCAGCTTTTAGATAAATAGCAGTTCTAGACTCATGTAAACAGTCGTTTATGTAATTATTCGCAGTCAAGAGCGCTATACAAGCGCAGATGTTCAGCCATTTGTGCGCACATGAAATATCGAACCTGTTAACTTTATCGTCAAGATTAAGCTATGAAAGCCAGTGTTCATTAAGCTACACTCTCAGCAAGTCTAGTTTAGTGTAAATCAGCGCATCTATAAGGTGGTCGAGTGTCCGTAAACTGAATATTTATGGGAAGGCACTCTCAATGTACCTACTAAACGCGCCAGACACAAGCGTCACAGCGATTTTGCATAATTTATGCACTAAAATATGCTGAAATTTATGAAAATAAGGTGGTTAAAGGACTGATATCAAAAGGTTGAAACGTATTTAAAACTTAATTAACGCGAAATGAATTCAAAACGCTTTTGTAGCTGACGTTAAGGTAGGAATAATGGAAATTTTCACTGACTAAACGAGAGGCTTAGCTTGGTGAGAATACGTACAAGTATTTCGGGGAAAAGTGTTATAAGAGTAAAATTTAAGTACGTAGAAATAGTAAATCTGACATCAGACGATTTCATGACACGGTTGCAATTTGCAAAGCCGCTAAATCGTAACGGTGGTTATCCTCGGCGAGATGAGAATATCTCCAGTGGGCAGGCAACGCGCTCACCATTAAATCCTGACGGGCCCCCTCCGCCCCGCGCCCGCACCTCCTCTAAATCCCCCGTAGCGGCGGCTGCGTCCTCCACGCTCATGCAAATTATTCACAAAGTACGCGTGTAAAGCGGGCCGCACGCCTAACTGGCCACTAGAGTACCCTCCTATATATACAAAATGTATAACAAATGAAATCAGCTTCACTAAAAACTGGACGCGAAAACAAATACTTTTATTGTACTTACCCTACTCTTGTTACATTTTATAAGCGATCTCCTCCAAGCTGATGGAAAAAGTATCAATTTTCTTTCTGTGTGTAACTTTCTGATCTTGTTTCTTTATAGCGGTAAACAGTTTAAGCTTTAAAGGCAGCTACCGGGAAGATCGAAGTTTTATCGTAATAATAAAACTAGTTGCTACTTCATGTTGAAGCTATCACAGAATTAGGAATGGCTGTAGTCTAAGATTCTTTATACTTTAGATATAGGGGGAGGTAGATTTAATTATCTAGTGCTACGGAGAAAGTAATTGGATTTGGTTTCTTAGAAAATTAAATGTGGGTGTAGCGTGTCTTGCACGGAGACTAACACTAACTCGTGTGTCTCTTAACAAGACCAATTGTTCAAGATTACAATTTATGTGAAGGGCTTTAGTGGTTTCGTACGGCAACGTCGGACAGGTTTAAAATTATTCAGACATAAATACTTATATTACTACTAAAACTACTTTGGCAATAATAAGGATTTTTTTTTATTTTCAAATAAAATACTTATTAGCTCTAGTAAACAATAATGAAATAATTTTTTAAATACCATCATCAGTGATGAAGTTATAAAGCTTCAAAGTTGACAAAAGAAAGAGAAGTCCGATACCAACTCTGACGTCAAATATTATATCGCCTATACAGCTGCAATAGAAAACGGCGTTTTCGCGAGAGGGACAGATACATTTGTTTAAGTTATATCTCGTTTTTTTCGGTCAATTTTGGTTCTATTTTCACAGTTAGTATTATTTTCTGTTTATTTCCAGATAAACTGTAAAATAATAAATATTTTTTAATAAACTGGTTTAAATCATAAAAAGAAAAGTGGGCACATGCATGAGCATATTCTCACTTTTCTTTTATTCTTTTGATTGTATGACTATTTTTAGCTTACAAACAGAAGCGACAACTATCCCGGCATAGTTGTCTGAATCTGTCAAACCCGAAAACACAGTATCCAAATAAATCCAGTTTTCACACCTTATTTTTCCTACACGTGATTTAGTGCCTACAAGTCCTAAAATCCGCCTAAAACCTGTCCATACGCGTGGCGTACCAACAGCACAACAAAAGTGAAATATTAAATCAGCCATTTAACTAGCAGCACAATGCTGGCAATTCATAAAGAATATTTTTATGAAAATTTTGAAAATTTTGCCATACATGTGACCTCCTCTCATAAATCAAGTACTTCCGCGCCCTTTGAATTTCCGCGCGCCGATGATATACCGCGTCTGTGACAATGCCTGCCTTCGCCATTTATACACCAATATTCCTTTTGACAGAGAACGACACTAATTGAACGAGGGAAGCCATTCAGCTTTGTTTTTTATTTGCTTCGAACTGCAATACACGATTAAGGACATGTCATTGTTCGTGGTGGCCTTTATGTCTACGCGTTTAAAGTTTTACTTTTGTTCTTTATAGATCAAAATAGGTATGTACATTTCATTGTGGTACTTAAAAATGTATAAACATCGTAGCAAGATTGTAGCGTCTACGAGAGCAACGATTCAAAGCCGTCGTAGCCGTCGGCCATTTGCTACAAATAATGTAACCACAAATCTACGGCCATTACATTTTTTTAAGATTAATACTGTTTTTATATGATTTTATTTATTCCATCGGTTTTCCGGATCTGATTTCTGAGGTAACCAAATATTAATCAACATTTCCAAAATATTAAATGGGTAGCGCATTTTCCGTTAATATCTTTTAGTTCAAACAAAAATGAAAACGATACCATTCCATGAATAAAGAAAATAATGCTCATTAACCAGAACGCGACGGCTAACCGTTAATATAAACAAGAGTTTCATGGTAATCTGACGCCTATTATCCCGCGCAACTTGTAAACATCATGGAAACGAGCCATTTAGTTAGAAGGCTACTCTAACTTATATTTAGTTGCTATTAACACATCCAATATGCTTTCATCTGTGGCTTTCAGCAGTAATGACATAGGGAGTGAATTCCCGCTCTGCCAACCTAAATATTAGTGCTGAGGATCTGGATTGATTACTATGCACAACATTCGCCACAAAATATTTTATTATTGAACTTTATTTTTATTATTCTAGGCTAGCAACTAGAGATATTTTAGAGGCATTACTTAAAATACAGAGAGATATAGTTTGGCATGATGCAGGCATATGTACGAGAACCTCGTTCGCCGGCCGCTGGCCGTACGTTCGGATATTCGTTCGGATCTCCCGCTTTTCCTACAGATGGGAGTGCAGATATATATTTCTGGTAGGTCGCGGCCGACGTGCCGGCACGGGCCGATATTTCGTGCTCCCTGGGCGACAATAATTTGTTGGTCCGTCGTGCCACGGCTCGTGTATTGCCGACGATTTATCTCCTTCAAGCGTACACTCTAATCGTACCCGATATGAACGATCGTCACTGCCGGTTTGGGATTTCGCGGTATAATGAAAATTACTGCTTTCTATCTTTTATTTCTAACGTGCCCATTCAAAATTTTAGTCCACCTCGAACGAGAATTACGTTTTTTTCCGACGTTTTACGATATTTGGAGCAGATGCTTACAGACAGTTTACTGCCAGTAACCGCAAGAGAGATTCTTATTGGCGGAGACTTTTTAAATTTCCTTCTATGCAATATTTTACGAAGTGTATAAGCTTCGAAAATTTTACGACGTGACACTTTAAATTCGCCTTCACTTCGGCTATGATCCATATTTCTAATGCAGTGCGAAGTAAATCTGTGTTGGTGTCCCTGAGACCACGTTCAACCAATATTTGAGTACGCTCATGTTCGTAAAGCTATTTGGTTTACGACTATGGCGGGGACATCCAAACACCACTCGGATTTCATATAAAAATAACGGATATTTTGAGTGTAGCATTTAACATTTCTGTGTGATAAATTAACCATTGCAAAGTCAAATTCTGTGTTATTTAAATGTAACTAAAAGCGTCGCCATTAATATGGACCGCTATTTGTTGTAATTATATTTTATGTTTGCTTAACGCTTAAATTAGTTTTTGAATAAACATCACGAGCGATTTTGCGTTGTTTGTATCAGGCAGATTAACTTGGGGGTTTTCATTCAGCGGTTAAGTTTACAGTTCATTAGAAACAATTTGGGGGGAACAAAATAAATCGATAGGTTGTTACGGTTACCGGAGCACTTGTTTATGGTATTTTCGTACCAAAAATGGGGCAAATGAATAGTGAGAGAGTCCATTATCCTGCATTAAGCACTCAGTGAGGCGAATGGGACATAATGGCGCGTCGCCGCCGACGCGGGCCCTTTCACGCCTACTAATAAAAACGTCACTACTGCCCGATACACATTATCAGCTTTTTAATAAATGGCAAATATTGTGGTAAGGACAAAGGATGACTTTTATTAATGTCGTAGCGAGCTTAACACTTCTTTAAAGGATTATTTTGTCCCAATGTAAAGTTAATTAATGAACCGAACTACTAATAGCAAATGAATCAATTGTTTTTTTACGTAGACTCCGTTGCTAAGTAAATCCACAAATTTGGTTAGCGGGTCGTCTTAGGGGACTTTTTTTCCCTATAAATGAAGGGTAACATAATGTTATGTTCTGTTTCAAGCTCCCTGTAGGGTAAGCTGATTCCTGAGCGTCAAGGCAGGAGTCATTTATTATGTAACTTGTCAATACTACAGATTGCTCTGAGGATATGTCCCAAGCAGATGTGGGTCAGTAGGTGTTAACCCATTGACGTTATACTATTCCCTCTGATAACACAATATACCTTCTCGGAATGGGTAACGAGATTCTCGGCTCCTGAAACCAATATGGATAAAATGAACTTAAACCTTAATGCTCCGCAAAAATACGATTAGTTACTGCCACAACTTTTAAGAAAGATTAAAGAAAGAAAGAACCAAATTCATTTAGTCTCTGTGCATGAAATTATAATATAAAAGAAAAAAGTAATTGTTAATGAGTTTTAAGCTTCAACTGCAGTGTTGACAGCTTATAAAAATTAGCATGAAGAAAAAAAACAAGGGAAAATGGAATAGGAAAACGGTTGCGCTGACCCCAAGTAACATGGGTTAAGGGCAGGAAGGTGATTATCACTACAGCTTCTTTATATGTAGGATTCTATGTTTTGTATTTGCTTCTGCCAACGGCTTCGTCCACCTGAAAGTATAAAAATATCACTAGGGAACAAACGCCCGGTATGAATAGTATCAAATCTCCTTTTCCAAGACACGGCCTACCCGTGTGCCATATTCATCCAAATAAGTATAAGCATGAAGAGATTACAAACAGACTGATTATTGCTTAAAGTAGGTACCTAAAACACGCAACAAGCAAGCTACTTTGGATTTAAATAACACACACACACCTAATAACATTTAGCGTTATTAAAAGGTGTGTGTTATGCTGAAAACAACAAAAACTCACACATAGTTTATAATGCAATAACACTACCGATTTAAGTGCCACCGTATCCAACAGCCCATAAATATACTTAGGTACACCCCGCACGCGAGTGAGTGAGTTTGTGATCTCTTTGAAGTGTAGATTAAGGTGCCGTGTCACTAAACATGGCAACACTGCCTGTTAAGTGTATCTTGTTTTGTGTGAAATTTGCCGTTTGGACGACACTGTTTCTGCTTTTGAGGGTTACAAAGATTACATTTTTTGAGTGTCAGTAGGAATTGTGTTATCTGAGTGTCTATTCTAACAATTTTTAATTTTTTTTCGCATTCGTATGTCAGCCGGAAACTGTCAAAAATGTATGGAAATTGAGGCTTTTTGAACGTTGCTTAAAAGTGAGTAAAACAGCCAGTCGATTATGTAAACATGTCGAAGTGAAGGCTTGGGTGAAGTGATCACGAGGTGAGCTGTCAATCCATACAATCAAGATGTCACGTGATCACGAAGTGGGTATAGCTAAGGACAGAGTCGTGTGGAAAAGGGAGAGGGAGGCGTTTTTCTCAGCAGTGGGTTGAAATAGTTAAGATAGACAGTGTATTATTACGTATTGGTGTAAAAATGAATATAATATTAGGATCATAAAGTCCAATCTAAATTCAAATTGCTTTGTGATACTTGGTGTAGCTGCTCTTTCAAATAGTTTAATGCAGCAGGAGAACACTGAACCAGATTGTCTGATGGTATAATTGTGATGATAAATACTGCGAGATTGTCTTTAAAATAGATTTTTGTAAGCAAATTTTATCTCAACAATTCCGTCCGGCTCCACAACTCGTCAAATACAAATGTACAGATTTTTTTATTCAAAACATTTACATGTATGTGTTTTATTTCGACATACATACATTAACATACATTTTTTCCCATGGGGGTAGAAATTATAAACAACTTCTTCACATAATGCCAAATCATTTCATCACTTTCAGAGCCCTGTAAAGACTGAAGTGACATAATTTGTCGGAACACGAAACTTTCACCAACGCTCATTATAACAAATTGACAATGTAACAGACTATGTAATCTTCGTAACACATAATGTATTCTATTCCTTATAGAGCTAACACAAAGTGAAGGGAAACGTAGTGAGGAAACCCAGTGTTAATAATTAATTCGGAGCGTGAAGCCCTGAAGTAGCGCTATTTGTTGCCTTAGTGCCGACTAACGACGCATCGTGGATGGATTGAGGGCCGTGCATTCACTACAGTCACTCACAATCGGTTTGGGCTCGATGGAGACCATACTGCTGCTATCGAGACGTGATAAAATACGTTTCAAAAACTCCTTCCTACAACTTTAAATAAATTATAGCTGTATGTATAGGTGTTAATATTTATGGTATGCTTAATTTAACTGTGTTTAACTTTTGCTCCAATTTTACTTAAAATATATTTGACGTGACAACGTCTAATAAATCGATGAACGCCGGCTGCACGCCCGAAAAAGGATGATTCATTCTAACGTTACGCTCATTGTAACGTTACGATCATTTCATCAATGTTTTGTAATGACGTTGTCACGTTAAACTATCGTCCGTAAACCGACGTTACAGACAAACAAATTTTTTTGTTTTTATGCACCTTTGTTGTTGTCTGTTTCGTACCCCTTGTTGACTGGTTGAGAATGCATACCTTTGTGTTGCATGAAGTTTTCAATCATGAGCAAAATATTTTTGGTTTTCTGGACGCCAATTGAACCGAATAAAAGTGCTCTGTAGATTCGGTTTGGTTTATTTTATTTATTTCCGGAAAAATATCTACATAAAAGGTTTTCTAGTCTCTGTTTGTATCGTAGAGATCAGTAAAAGGTGACGCAACTGCTAACTTCTTCAATACTACCAAATTGGTTTATACGACGTGCTCAGATCAAATAAAAAAGGTAGATAACGCGCGGCCTTTGATACTACTGAAGCCACAAAACTCAGCTCATAGATGTAAACACACGCGCTCACGCACACAGATGCATCAAACTACGCTCATTTTAGTTAGTATCTCACGGGACATTGTACAGTAAGTTTGCCGTCCTGTGTAATTAAATGGTGCAAAAATAACACAAAAGTGAACAAAAAGTCCGAAGAAATATCGTTTAACACGTAAGTACACACAAGTCTATAATATTTTTGCTATTTTAATACAATTTTGAGGTTATTCTAAAATGATAATGTCAATGTCCCGAAATGACGTACCGGGAGAGTGTTGCCCGTAGTTCTTATTTCTAAAACCTTAAAATGTGGGTAAGTAAATTGTAGGCAAAGTCGTTCAAAAATAATTAAGTAGCGTGGACATAATTTGTTGTTTTTTTATTTCGAATCTCGTAATTTTATACTACGTATTGTTTTATTTTAAAGTTAAGGTAAATATTAAATTTATATTTCTAATCGATTATGTTTTTGTTGAAATCTTAAGTACATACCTTCTATTTTTGCTATCAAATGTTATGGTTTTAGGATTCCAACGAATATTTTAATAAGAGATGAATGGGTAGCTGCCATAAGAGCGAGCCGGAATGAACCACAATGGCAGCCATCCTCATCTAGTGTGGTTTGTTCAGACCATGTTGATACGGCTGATATGTACGACACAAAATGTGGTCTTCGCCGAATCCATAGAACTGGATATCCAAAAAAGGTATTTTAAACCGACTTCAAATAAAAGGAGGTTTTCTTTTATTCCTACATAATTATGTCATTTACAGTATAAAGTATGTTTTGTTACTATACCTCATTATTTATATGAATTAAGATACAGTTTTGTTTCTGTTACAGAAATTACTTGTAATAATTGTTTGATTGAAAAAGAGTGTCCATGGAGTTACTTTATGTACCTTTAATAGTATGTTACAATTTTGTTAAAAGGATGTTTTTAATTCCTTAGAAAGGATTTTTTATTCCATTATTATTTTAGTATTATGTTTTTTTTATATAAACATGCTTCACTGAACCTTTTGTTGTATTTTTTCTCAATGCTCACACACCCACGGAACTATCTACTGAAAAACGATTTATAAGGTGATTCTACACGTCTTCTATGTGCATCTTATTTTTTTTACACAAACAGATTTCCTTTCGCGTTCATAATTATTAATCTACATATTTTTATTACTACCTCCGCGATTTCCAGGGACTTTTGTTTTTAAAACCTGGTAACACTTCCATGACTCACATATCGTTAAAAAAATGGCTTCATTTTCCTCTTCTACGTGAGCTATCTACCTTTTTTTATTTGATCTGAGACGACGTGTGACATAGATACCAAGTATGTAAAAAAGGCAGTGAAAAAGTGATTAATATTCAAAAAAACAATCAGTGATCACATCCCTCGCTGCGCATCCCCGCACATCTCTGGCGGAAACGCAGCCTAAAAACCTTCAAATACGTTGTTTTTGGTACAAGAACAAAATAAAACAACACTGTATAAAACAGAATAAAATTTAGAAAATAAGTACATATGTACTTCTTCTTGTACTGTAGGTACATACTTACAGGTGGCTCTATAAATCCAGTCTCATCAAATTTTCCATTTTATTTTAAGCTGTCTTCACGTTACCAGCCTAGACAATTACGCTTTCAATGTTAAATTAACACGGTCTCATTATTTTATCAAGTTACACTGTAAAGTCTACTCTTTTTTAGGTAGCGTATTATTAAATTTAGCAAAAAAACTTCGAACTTCTTTTGATAAAAAATAAAAAGGTACAAAGTTTACCAATACCCAAGAGTATCTTTAGTAAAACTTTCGTATGCAGCTAAGAGACTATTATAAATTCGGAAAGTCTGAAACTTATAACAATCATAGAATGTTGCCGTAACAACTTTACAACTAGAAACAACCGTTTATTTCTAAAAAAAAAAACAGAAATATCCACTTACTTTTATACAAAATATCATTACGGTCCGACCTGAGGACAGCTATGAGGAAAACAAGTGAAGAGAATCGTGATATGAAATAGAATAGAGCTGATGAAGTTGGAGGAAGAAATAGAAACAAAAAGATGGAATCAAATAAACATTATGGGGCTAGATAAACATTGAAATACACAAAATAACCTCATAACTTATTTGTGTGGTTCTATGAATGGTTTCCAACACATAACTACATCTTCGCTATGTTTTGGCGGAAATCTTTGTGAATTATTGTAGGTGCCATCGATTTAAAAACTCAAATTTAAACCAAGCAGGTTTTTTTGTCAGAAAGTTAGTCTGAGAGTTGACACTAGTTCCTCTTCGTAATTTTTATTCTTATGGGGAAGAACGAGCAAGAAACAGTCCCTATTGTTACTCTTGTTATTAGTTTTCACAACTATTTTCTAATAAAACTAACATGATATTAACCAAATGTCCCGTATTCCTGTTTCCGACCTGTTGGACTCGACCCGTGAACCTCTCAGTATAAAGTTGCAGGTCGTCTAAACCGCTACGATTGTGTGCCGAAGGCTACCGAACGTTCCCGAAATTTGAATATCCTGCTGATGGATTAGTTTGCCGTTCAGATTACTGATAGTTGTCGGTCCATCCTACGGACAGTAACCGGTATTCGATGAAAATTGGTTTGCTTTAAGGGCTATCTTTGATATGGTTTTATGAATTTCTGTAGGTTAAGAAAATTACTAGTGTTTATCTCGCTTCTGATATTTGAGATATCGATATGGTACATGGCTAGCGATGAAAACTTATTTGATAAATGTTTGTCATCATCATTACTGAATACACTGCCACTGTTGGATATAAGGCGTTGCCTCGGCCGGTTCTGTGTTACTTGCATCAAGCGTCGAGTCACTGACTCTATCTGCACAAAATACAGCAAACATATGTTTAGGATTATACAAAGCATACACTAGCTGAGAAACCTAGTACAAAAACTATTCATTTCATTTAAATTACAAGAAACAGGCCTTGGTAGACTGCCCAGCGCTTCTAAGACAGTAAGAACAGGGTTAGTACGATGCTCAAAGACGATAGGCTGGCAACACGCCAATACTGTAGGTATTGAGGTAATCTTTATGTTACTGCACCGATGGAAATATAATAACAACTGGCTGGAATGGGCTCTAAGTCTCTTGAGACATCGTAGATTCATCATTTGCAATGTGGAGAACAACTTTTTTATTGTTGTCTACATATCAGGCCTCCTGTAAAGCACTGCAAGTTCGTGATGGAATGAAAATATTTTTGTTTGCGCAAAGCATACAGCCGCTGATAGACTTGAGCATTTACTTGTAATGAGCATTCTAGCGAATGTTTTTTTGTTCAAAATAAACAGGAGCGTTTTATCGAGCATTCTTGCGAGCGTTCTAGTGAACGATGGTAAATTTGTTTCGAGCTTTTTGTCGAGCCGAACAATTTTGTCATTATTGTTTAACATCTTCGAAAAGAATATATTTTTGACGAACATTTACAAGAGCGTTTGCTAGAATAATCGTGAAAATGTTCGAAGCGATGTTTGGCTCTATGCTCGGATCTGTTTGTTGTTCAGTTCGACAAATTAAAAAATGACGAATGCTCGATGTTCTGTTACAATTGAATGCTTAAGTCTACCAGCACTTTACCATAAAAGAAAACAAACTAAGTGACAAATAAAAATATGCTTTTAGAAAAATAATTCAGCATTGTCATCCTCTTGTCACATTTTTCATCGTTTTGGACATCCACAGCATTGAATTTGCGATTTTACGATTCAGCGTAATCGTAAATACATAAAATATGTAATGCGATTTTCTTGGGATACGGTATAAGAAGTCCTCAAAATGTTTTTTTTTCAAATGGTAGTATAGTAGCATAAATAATTCCGTGTGTAAATAAAAGTTGAAAAGGTGTTTGACCCAACAGTCACGAACTTCACGAAAACTATGACACCTGGCATTCCCAATTACAGGTGTAGAAAGTTGTGCCGCCAGCAATTTGTTGGTGCGGAAATAAACTGGGCCAGGCAGAGCCGAAGTTAGTTAGGCACGCCGAGCCAAATGTCTTCGTGAATAAATAACTGCACTTTTATTTTAACACCACATTTTAAGTCTTTTAGTTCTATTAGCTTTATTTGGTATCTTTATACAATATACTTTGTCAAAGATTTAAAAAAATACAAGTTACTTTTGTCTGTATAATTATACTTTAGTCATTAGTAAAACTTTAAAAAACAGCAATATAGTTACTTAGAATAGCACGTTTATTGTAAACGATATACTGTTTCGTTATCGCTGTAAGGGCAGTAATTAAAAATCAGAGCAAACAACAGCGCACCTACTACGCGTTCCGGATCTCACTTCATTTGACTAAACAAATAAAGAAATTTTAATCGATACAATAATTCATGTGTGATAACAAAGCAGCGGGCAGCGCGGACGAGCGTCGAGTGTCGGGGCCCTCTCGGGTCCCCAAAGATAATTTTCATAATAAAACATCCCTTTTCTCAGGCACTTTGCTGTAAATCAAGTTTTCCGGCCACCCTTTCAATTTCCTGACCGCAACACAGTTCCGTTCAAACGAGATTTTCATTAGACGTTCAAATACCCTGCGTTTGGAGAGATAATATTTTTACAAGACGATTAAGAATTTTCTGAGACCGGTCCCTCCGTGCTTCTAATTTGTCTTGGCGCGGAACAGGTAATTTAAAAATATTTATTTATAATTAAGTGTACCAATCCAATCAAATGTCTGAAGACGATGAACATATTAGAATTATGTATCTCCGTCTGCGCGCCAGCTTTTCAAAAGACCTCATTACATTTAGAGCGTGACCCATGAAAAAGAGATAAAAGTTAATACGCACTTAAAAAACGGCGGTAGCGGTAACTTCGATGAAAGCATTAGTAGGTATTAACTTGTAAGTTAAAAGCGAGTGTAACTTTCTAACGTTAACACACGGTCAGCAGGGAATCGAGTCGAAATTACCCTAACTTACTTGGAACATGAACAGATAAACTTATTGCAAATGTCTCGATTAATTTCATCCACTTTTCCGAGAGATTGCCATTAAATTGCCGCAGTTCCTCTTGCAATGTTTGGGAAACATAAATGAATAAATTGACCTGATTTGCGTGTGAGCGCTCGTTAGAAAACATAATAAGATTTTAAAATTTAAATGAACGTTTTGCGTTACAGATGGAGAATAAAATTTGTGGACGTCGGGCTGGGCGTTATCAAAGGCTATGCAGGCCCGTGTGATCCTCCGGGATTCCATTATTCGAAATTAAGAGTTGTTTGTTTTTATTATTTTTTAAACAACACTTTTATGCAAATGTTTCCGAGTATTTCTTAGCGATACTCTGAAGGTAAATAACAATTGTCGCGTTTTATTTACAAAGTAAATGGTAGTTAAACCCCTTTAGTCGTACAATAACGGTAAGAGGGAGTGAAAATCTTGGCTGGCTTTTCTCTCAAATTGGTAATTGAATTGAGAAGGGCGATGATTTCAATAATTTTGACAAACAGTCGAGTTTTCCTTGAATCCTGATGATGTATTACGGCTTGTTGAATTTTCTCGATGTGCTGATCCGTTAAAACAAATTGATGGAAAATCGAAAGTCATACACGAACGTTTCTCTATAATTGAGTGTAAATATTTCCTTATTTTAGTAAATATATACCTACTGAAATTATTTTTATTATGATTTTGACTAAATTATTGAAGATTTCAAAAAACCAAAATATGAAGTATCTATCAAGTGTTTAGTAACTTAAACAAGTTACCTACTTTGTACTATTC
The DNA here is from genome assembly GCA_002192655.3 of Mamestra configurata. Classification (NCBI taxonomy): domain Eukaryota; kingdom Metazoa; phylum Arthropoda; class Insecta; order Lepidoptera; family Noctuidae; genus Mamestra; species Mamestra configurata. The sequence continues at coordinate 165,472 of NDFZ01004789.1, forward strand.
AGATAAGTGCAAAGAGAGAGTATACAACTTCACTTTAAATATACATACTACGCAGTGTTGCAAATAAAACGCTCCACTTCGAATAGGTACATTTTCAACAGTCGATTATAAATTTCTACGTTGATTGAAATACGGTGGAAATAGCGCAGTCGTGAAACTATGTCAATCGGGGATCGTTTAGTATTGGCCTGTGCAAATCTATATACATGCGGGCTTGTAACGAATTTCATCATTTTTTAGCAATATTTATTGAAATATGTGTACTGCGTAAAATGTTTCGAATTGTGTTTTTCAATGTGCATTCCAAAACATGAACCAGTTCAAGGAAACAGAATCACTGATACTTATCACAGGAAGTCTTTTGTTTTTATGATTCACCTACTTCTTGATTATTTTAAATTGTGAGCATTTCTGTCATCATGATCATCATAGTTTATCATAATATCTTCTAACATCATTGATATGAGCAATTATTTCATCTCCGGAAACAATTGAATATAGCCTAGTTATCTAATTATTATTGCTCACGGTTATTTGATCACAATTAGGAGCGTACGATTGATTATCATAATGCGTCATTCAATAAATTAATAACGTGTGGATAGGCAATAACATGTAGGAGGTACATAGGTTAGTTGTATATAGACTGTATTGATATTTAGTAGGTAACTATCAAACTCAAACCCAAAGAAATTATTTTAATTAATCATTTACTGCAGGTTTTTTTTTTATTAATACAGTTTGCTCTTGACTCTAGTCTAGGTCATAGATGACAGAGACAAAGTCAACGATGGAGCGAGCTTACCCAGAAGAAGCCTGTTCACTCTAACTTTGAAGAGATTAGGGTTGTATGCGTTCGAAAACACAGACGCAGGCAGAGAGTTCCCCTCCTTTGCTATGCGCATTATAAAAGACGTTTGGAAATGTTTAGTGCGATTTCAGTTAAAAGCATGAAGCTAGTTGCACGTTTTAAAGCATATATCTCTATGGAGAAGAATAGCTCTGATATTTAAATGATTTTGGCAAGTGGCAGTTTTCAAATTAATAAATATTTAACTAAATATAAACGCGTGATTGCAAATCTAACATTAGTTTAAAATAAAAAAAAATATGATTAATNCCTCCTTTGCTATGCGCATTATAAAAGACGTTTGGAAATGTTTAGTGCGATTTCAGTTAAAAGCATGAAGCTAGTTGCACGTTTTAAAGCATATATCTCTATGGAGAAGAATAGCTCTGATATTTAAATGATTTTGGCAAGTGGCAGTTTTCAAATTAATAAATATTTAACTAAATATAAACGCGTGATTGCAAATCTAACATTAGTTTAAAATAAAAAAAAATATGATTAATTGATTTGGGATGATAAAATGGAGGAAGTTGTGGCTAAAATTATCAGCCGCTTGGGGGTTGAAATTCAAAGTTAAGCAACAGTTGCCGAGGTCGGTCTGTGGATGGGTGACTGTCCATTACGTACCGAGACTCCTCCGTGCCCCCGTTCGTTAAGCCGTTGGTCTGGCTGTCATTTGTAGACCTACGGTAGGCGTAGCGGAGTGTCAGGAGCCAGAAAATCTAATACCAGTCTTGCCAAGAAGTACCAGCAGCCAAGAATTACCCAGTTACAGGTCGGTTGTCGAGGTCAGAGGGCGGTCGCTTCATTTAAAATACTGGTATTCAGTTTTATCCAGTTTGACCGGAGACCGTTATACCTGATAGTTGAGAAAAGGTATGTCAGATTGAATATAGTTTTGATGAAAAAGTATACTTTTCTTCGAGTTCGAGTTAATTTCTCTTTTTAACGAATATCCCTGACATAAGGAACTTTGTTAACAATTATGGGTGGGAGGGTGACGAAGTATGTAGGGCTAGGGCCAGAGCCTGCCAGGGTTGCGGAATCTGTTCGAAAGAGTCACCGCTGCCCTGGAAGGCAAAGGGCTTTTTTCTTCAGTTTTAAAATATGGCCAAACCCATGTTTTTTCCGGTCTTGTTATTAAGGTCATTTCCAGAAATAAAATCTTTATCTATGCTAAAAAAAAAATATTTGAAATTGATTGAAAACTCTTTTTTATTCATAAAAGTATTATTAAACACTTTTCTAAATCGGTCTCGTTATTTAGGGTTTCTTCAGAAATAAATTCATTGTCTGGGCAAATTTTATATGAAATTTATTCACCATTCTAAATTTTTTACTTCTGTCTACTAGCACAAAATGAAAGCGCGTGCTATAAAACGGATTCAGTGGCCTTCGTGCGAGTTTCTATCGTACTTGAACGCGTTAACGTGAACATCAATTTGTACTATAACTGAATATTCGTAGTAAAGACAACTAAAGTTACTAAGACTCCACTGTCCGTTTGTCTGTCTGTCACCAGGCATGTCATGAACCGTGATAGCTAGACAGTTGAAATTTTCACAGATGTTGTATTTCTGTTGCCGCTATAAGTAACAAAAAATAATCAAAATTAAATAAAATTAAAAATAATAATAATAACTCTCGTAGCAACACAAGTCGTTTTTTCACTCACGAAGATTTAAATTGGAAATAACACTTTTTTAACCT
>NDFZ01004790.1:0-90289 GCA_002192655.3 Mamestra configurata
TATGTCATCCAAGTAAACGAAATTGCGTATTTTGCTTTCCTGTGACTTTCCAGTGGTGTTGTTTACACTAAAAAGTGTAAAATAAAAGTCGGTGTTTTTGGTTGTTTCTTCGTATTTTAATACCGACTTCCGAAATCAAAGTTATTTTATACTTTGTAGTGTTTTTGTACATTTCGAAGTCGGTTGTATTTTTTTGTAAAATAAGTTTTTTTTTTTTAATTTTAAAGGATATATATTTGCATATAAATGCTTACCTACCTAAGTTGAAGGAATGGAATGCATGTTATATTAATCTGGTGTTATCTAACAAAAATAAAATAGGTAGGTATAATAAAACCAGCCAAAACAACCAAATACTTAATTAAAATCAGGGGATCCCTACGGGGATATGTAAATAACTTCAAAAATTATTCTGCCGCATTATTAGACTGAAAGTTTACTTATGGCCAGACCAAATGAAAGCACAGGACCTATAAAAACAAACGTAGGCACTGAAATGAAAGAAAAATATAATGAAAAAAACTTTCCATTCATACCGTGGGTGGTTAACGATCATGGAAAAAGTGGTGTCGGTAACAATTAGATATATTCCTAGCCTTGAACTATACAGGATTCCGTACAGTAAAAATATAGAATTGTCTCATTTCTTATTAGGTTTTTTTTTTTTACGAAACATAAAATAGATTATTTACAATATCACCATTTACAATATTCTAAATATTATTGTATTGTTCAAGATAAAAATTTTGAGAAAAAAAATCTTATTATTTTCATTTCATTTCGTCATTCATTGTTCCATTAGTATTTTTAAGAAATACAATTTATTGTCTATACAACAGGTGCATAGATATATTTGCCTCGGCAAGTCGGGCTGAACAGAACTAGCCAAAACCAACTAAAAAGCTTAAATAATAATGATGCTCTTTTAGTAACTGTAAAGAAACGTGGTATCGTTCATAAGTCATAGTTATGTTGGAACAACAAAAATCAGCTAAAAACTATTTAAGAACCGGTGATAAATTCCAAGGTTGTCTTTTGAAATGTTTCAAAAAACGCTAACCCTGTGACAAATTTTAAAACGCAACTTTTCTCATGACGTTTCAAACTTTAGCAGAACCAAAACGTTTCACCTCAAAGCTTACGCAACCCAAAAACAGTAGCGAATATTATGTAGTTTCTCCACCCTTTTTTCTATGAACCGCATCACGTTCCAGGGTATCTTTTTGGTTAGTTGGTCGGGCTCCAATTAAGCCAGCAGGCGCCATCGTCCAGTTTCCGTAGGTTCACCCACAAATCGTTGGTCCAATCTTTATTGTATGAATTACATCGAATTAAGCTGCTCACTGAGCATTTTGATTCAGATTCGGTTTGGTTTGGGCAATTAGATTGGTTGGTGTGTTAGCGTTGAAAAATAAGTAATTAATAAGGGATATTGTTTTTTTTTATTTTATTTAAACTTAGTGATTTTAATTATGGAATCTTGTTGTCTTATAAAGGTGTTATCATATTTATACATTTATCTTAATATATATATATATATTTCTTGTGTACGTGTGTATGTCACTGAACTCCTCCTAAACGGCTGGACCGATGTTGATGAATTTTTATGTGTGTTCAAGGGGATTCGAGAATGGTTTAGATTCAAAATTGAACCCGGTAGGTGGTGCTGCAATCGATTTCTATAAATTTTCGTCAGACACAAAGCAAACGTTCGGACAGGACAACGTCTGTCGGGACCACTAGTCAAATATACATTTATTTTATATACATAGCTGACATGCAGACAATTTTGGTTTCGGAGTTTTCAACACATAGACACTTCTTATTAACTTATAGCATTTACGAATATTACACTAGTCAACAAGATTTTGCCACAAGGACTGTCCTTACTAATTTTGAATTACCTACCTACCCTTATTACAAAATCATATTTATTTTCTTTTGATGAGGTCTTGTTTTTGAGTTACAACTACTCCAAGAAATCGGAAAAAAATAAAAATCGGACTTGACAAGGTAATAGCAAAATGAAGTTACATTTTCCTTTAACCTTGTCAATTCTGATTTTTATTTTTAAATACAGTAGCTGTTTTTTCAGTTTACTGAGTTTTTTGTTAACCTTATATAATGTGGAAAATATAATAATAATAATAAACGTTTATTTCGACCAACATGGATCATAGCACACACATTACACATAATAATTACACATAACAAAATAATAACAAAAACACACATACATAAAAACACGTAAAAATACAAACATACATATTACTGGTTTCGATTGCTCAGTAAGTGAACCATACAGCAATGGTTCAGGTACTGACAATTGAACCTCTGCGCGAATGCCCTCAGGATGCCGTTGAAACTAGTCCGAACCCTGCGCACCAGGGATGTGCACCGTTTTCGCATAGTAGAGTAGAAACAGTCTACTTGTGACTCGGCGAACATCCCTGATGCGCTACAGAATCGGGGCAGCCCCATCAGCACTCTGAATGCATTATTATATTGCATTATTAATATGTATAAATGATTCTGAAAAATTTCTTTGCATTTATGGTGATTTGTTTTTATAACTCAAAAAAGACATTCTTCACCAAGATTAAAAAAAAAAGCTTTATTTATGCGTTCTGGAATACAAAAGGATAGTTGAGTAGGTATCCCGACGTGCCATCTGCTACACAAACAATCCTTTAAAATGATGTGCCTGTATTTAAACCACCTGAAAACTTCAGTTTTCGCCTCAAAGCTCAACTTCAAAATCATATTACAGCAAAACTGTCCGTGTCTCAATAACTTTAATTTCAAGTTTATGTTACATAAACATGTTCTCAAATAATTAGTTTTAAAAAATCTTGAGGCACACAAATACTGTTTTTTGTTGGCCAGTGTTTTTATGACAAATGCAGTGTTATCTTATAAGAAACAAGCTTTTCCCACAGCTTTGCTCCCGCTAATGTAGTTTATAACCGTCTCCAAAGTCTCATCAATCTCTGTACTAAAATTCATCTAAATCGGTTCGGCGATTTCGACATGAGAGCGTAACAAACTCACTATCGCAATTATAATATTAGTAAGGATTGTTACATAAACCTTGGGTTATAGTAAAATATTATTTAACATTCTACACAACACATTGTCCGTTAGCCAACAAAATAAAGAATATATTAGTAACTAGTTGCCGCCCGCGGCTCCGCCCGCGGCTCCGCCCGCGGCTCCGCCCGCGTGATTGTCGAAAAATATCCCAAGGGAATATATTCCCGGAATAAAAAGTATCCTATGTGTTATTCCAGACTATAATCTACCTCTGTGCCAAATTTCAACAAAATCCATTCAGTAGTTTTTGCGTGAAAGAGTAAAAAACATCCATCCATCCTCACAAACTTTCGCATTTATAATATTAAGTAGGATAAAGTATATATTATTAATTATCTTATATTATTATTTAAGTAGTATGTATTAGTATGATATTAATTTTAGTCATATTTATGTATAGTAACTATGTTATATTTTAAGTTTTTTTTTGTCTTTTTTCTATGTAAGCATAACTTTTACACTTCTACTTCTACTTCTCTTTTATTCGACTCTCCTATCGCAGGTATGCTGGAAGAGATTTCTTTAGAATTAAGCATCACCTTTGTACCTATTTTTCTGTTCCCTTCTTCTTATCTATTTGTTAAATGTGTGTACATAAACTGTTAAATAAAATAACACTGTAATTAAACGTCAAGTTATACCTACTTTATTAAAAGCATCACACACAAGGACACTGCTAGCCGGGTCCTCTTGACATAATCAAATACCAATAAAATAAAGCCTGAAGAAGTTAAGTTGACAGATTCATTCTAGACTCTTTGTGTTTCCACACAAAGCATAATATCGCTTGAATTGATCTATAGTAAAACCAAATTGAGTTCAAAGATTGCAATAGCAAGCCGCCCCATTGACCACGAAAAGCATACAAAACCCGTTCCCCTAGTTGACTTTTAAATTGCATGGGAGGACATGCTACCAGCATTCTATGTAGGGCATGACGGTTTTGAATTCATCACTGAAAATAGAGCCATTTCACCCATAAAGCATTCAGTATTTTTAAGTAAACTGGCTTACTGTGCACAGTCGGTATTTTTGACATATTTCCAGACTAATCTTAAACTCACTGTAATAAAATTTATTTTTCTTCTACTTTTTATGACTCATAAAACTGAAATAGTTAAGGCTCTGTCTTATATAAAAACAAAAGACGAAGAAGGGTCACGTGGGTCATAGCGTAGCGACATTTAGTTAAATATACAGCTATAAAAATGCATCATTGGCATTCTAAACAAACTAGAGCTATAATCATAATCGATTTGTTTAACATTATGGTACAACACTAATTTGTATGATTATCAGATTATACCTCTGTAGACGGAGTCGAAGCCCCATTATGGGTCACCACGTCATATTTCAAGCTGGCGTAACAGCAGTAGCGATAAACGTCTCGGAGACAAGACACGCTAATCGAACTCCACCTGATTTCCATATAAATATCATTCGGCGATATAATTACAAAAAAAGGCCAGTTTTATATCGTCTGCCTTGGGACGTCCTTCGATAGAAATATTTGGAAGGGCGTTGCACTTGGAATTTCAGATCGTATTTTTCCGGTTAGCTTCGGGGGTTTACGGAGATATCCTGGTTGGGACCTATTTGGCAGTGTATCGAATGTTTTAAATTATTTCGAGAAGGAAGCGTGGAGAGAGATAAGGCGGTGCGCAGTGCAGCATCCTCGGGATCGCAGTGCGTCGGGCAGAGTGGCGCCGGCTACTTGGCACAGCTCTCGGTCAACGTCCTCTGCCTCCATAAAAGCCTCCACAAGCTTGAGCCAAAACAATTTCGCCAAATTTCTTGCCAGTGCCCTAACACGCATGATTTTACGATCCTTCCGCTCCTCTCTCTTCAGGATGGGCTCGTTTATTTTTGGCCGAGCAACTCGTGATATTTTTATTGAAATTCGAGGCGCTTTGGTATTTATTTTTCGCGTTATCAGATCAAATATTGCCTTCACATCCTGATGTTTATTGCCAATCCGGGTTGGGCGCATTTACTATGCTGAAAATAAACTGTACGGTTGATTGAAATGAAGTTCTGTTCCCTATTAGTCTAACTGTTTCATTATTGACAATATGTTAATTTCAGTGCCACTTAAGGTATTGTTTTTGATAAGTATTTTAATTAGTTAAATACGAGGCGGATATAACGAAGTTCTTAAGATAAACGATTTTAACCTGTTGAATACATCTTCGACCAGAAAATCCGTTTCATAATTAATTACCACCTTAACATTTAAAAAAAAAGATTGCCTCAAATTAAAAGCTTTAGCATAAATTCGGTATAAAATGAAGTTCATGTAATAATTTGTCCCCCGAACGTGGCATAATGTTGGAACAATATATTCAAGTGCCTACTTTATAAATGGTTCCTCTAACCCTCATTCTTCCGATGTGTTCTAAATGGCAGAAAATTTGGCCTCGTCTAAGTTATGGACCGATTTCGATTAATCAGGCCCACAAAAAATATGCCGCCAATAAATTATATTGATTCCTACATCGAGCATTCATCAAGCCAACGCGATATGGGTTGGCTTAGGGACCTCGGCACTTGAGGTCAGAAGGTGTTATGTTTCCGACTCTTGCACATTGTGATATGGCTGGCACACCTAACGATGTTTTGTGTGTTTAGTATATACTTCCGTACCTTAACATTCACACAATAGCAGTGTACGCTTTATAGAAAAGATTCTACAAATACTTGCGAAATTCCACAAGTTTGTTGTAGTAAACATTAGCTTATAGAAACAAAATATTTTTAACACCTATTTATTTTTTAGAAGATTTTATTATTCAAGCGAAAGAAATTGACAAAACATGGACAAGGCAACAAGAAAGATTGACGTTATCATGAAAATGATAACCTGATTATATATAATTATATCGCTATAGTCCAACGACCCTAAAATTATAAATCGATCAGCTAAACCAAACTTCTCATCTCGAAAAACTAAAACGATCATTTATTTACTTACTAATAAGACAATAAGACAGATTGATTCACACTTATAATAATTTATAATTACTTCTTCTATAATCAATCACTGTATTATGTGATATCATAAAGTCTAAAGTCTGTCTTCGTGAGTGTAAGCTCTGCAAGGACCTAAAAAGATTTAAAAATAAATGAAATATCAATATCTCCAACATTCTTGATGATGAACGGGTGATTATGTCAAGTGAATGATGATAAATGATATTTATTTTGCAAATAGGTTAAACATAACACTTTTACACGTCAATCTTTTTTGGTCTTTTTAAGCTAGATGAGGCCGGTGTTTCCTAGCTGACAAGTGCAAGACAGTCCACTTTAATTTCTAGTGACACAATCGTATTTGGAGCACGAACAATCAACTAACCCTGTACTGTAACGGTGCTAGCTTTTCTATTAGCAATTACGTAAGTTATAATGTGTGGGGGATTCACTTAAGCACTGCATTCAGTGCGTTAATGAATCCCCACACATTTTACGTTTTACGTACGTAATACTTTTATAATAAAAAAACATTTTATTTCAGACATTGTCCATACATTATATAAAAATTAATACGTTGTTGTTGTATTATGTTGTTGATGTATATGTCACTGGAAAATTACAAACTCCGTAAGGTTATAAAACTTGAGAGATTGTAAACTCTCGGTAAATTGTCAACTGAAGATTTGGATACTTTTTTAAGCATCAAAATTTTATAGTCTATAATCTCTCGAAGTCCATCCGAGAAATTGTGGACTGACATAAAATGGCGACCAATCAGAGCAAGATGTGGCATTTGGAAACGCCACAGATCTAACGATTACTAATTTTATCGAATGTATATTCGGCTCAAATTACGGTTGTGCCTATTTCTGCCTGCAGGGCTTAAAGGAATCTAACATGAATGGGTTCACGGGAGCTAAGTTCGCTCGCTCCGCTCGCTCACTCTAGCTCCCGCCACCCCATTCAGACCTAAACTATCTATGTCGGGGTGCCCTAAGTTCCCGAGCTGGCGCGGTCGCTCTTTGTTCGGCGGTTAGTTGAAATGTCAATTATACAAGATGATAATTCGATCAAAAGAACGTTATGCTACATAAGAATATACTAAATTTACGAAAAGATCCCTTTTTTTGTTTATATCGCAAAAATTCACGCCAACAAAGACCAAGCCATGTTTCCAATTTAAGTATCACACCAAAACTTATAAATTGTAGACTATAGTGCTGATTGTTCGCCAGTTTATGTCAGTCCACAAGATTTTGATTCGTATAATTGTAGAACAAAATATGTTCATTTGACAATTTATCGAGAGTTTACAATCTCTCAAGATATAATATAATCTTACGGAGTTATTGTATAATTATTTTTGGACTTTTGACATTCGTTAGTGCTGTTTGAATGTCACTTGGTCTTGTGGACTCAAGATACTAACACAGGACGAGATTCTAGGAGTATAATGAATAATAATAGCAAAGTAATTATCTAAAAATGTCTACGAACTGAGTATTAGAATATTTACCATACTCTATAAATACTTGTAAGGTAAAAGGTCGGAATGCCATTCAATTCAGACAAATATTTAGGGTCTGGCTAGGCCTCCGAGAATTTGCATTCTTTTGACATAACCGTAATTCTTTGTGTTTACTATAGTTTCTATTAATTTCTAACACTTTGTACTTAGTCGTGGTCTCGAATTTATTATATAGTGGAATGGGGTGAGTTTTGTTTTTGGAGATGTAAAATAAATAAATTCTTATTTTGCAATATAAATTTATTATCACATTTCATAAATAAGTATCTAAATTTAAAAATATCTAAGCACTTAAAACTAAAGTATAAATTACATTTATCTAAGCAGACACTTTCTTAGACCGAGTGATGTCCAAATTGACCCACTTTTGTACTTTAGACATTACCAAAAGAATTATACATTACAAATGTGATCGAGGTTGATAAGTCCATCAAAATGCGTCAATGATATCCTGGCTATGATAAATCCAAATGTCATGTTCGTGAACAATATTTTGATCTTGAACTAAATGAAGGTGATTGTTAAATAAATTGCAGTCAGTCGAAAGATGAATGAGGTTACAGTGGAAAATGCAACATCGCCTACTTATTTCAAAATACTGATACAGTGGATGATGATGATATTATTCCTTTAGTTGACTTTCTCGTATATCCATTTGCCAGAGTAAGGGGTTTCTAATCTCTTGACGGAGGGACGGAAGCCTTTCTCGTCGGCGGTGTAGTCTACTCGGTACATGAAGCCGTCGGGTCCGATGTACTCGTAGAAGCCCTTGGAAGCAATGCCTTCATCGATGGTGTTGGGGTTCTTCAGAACTGCCTTCTCTTCAGCACGGATCTTGTTTTCAGTCTCGAAACTGTAATATACAACAAAACATTAATTCATGCTGACTAAAAGCCTTACATTGATCATGACATGTATCGTTCAGCATTTGATGTATTGATGAATGTATTACTTTTCGAAACACGTCGCTTATAATTGAATCCTCATTTATTAGATCGTCTGTTATGTCGGTTATGTCATTTCCTGTAATTAATAACTGAATTATATTTGATATTACTGGTTCATTGTTAACAGTATTTTAGTCAACGCTAAACCGATCCCTCATCACTGTTATTGTAACAAGCTCGTATAATGTCAATTTAGCTGTCGTAAATGATTATAAATTGTTTTGAACTATGACCCGTCGGCGGTTTGTGTCGGTCAAGGCAGTTTTTCGTAGTAGCGAATCGATCTGATTTAATCTCATTGTGTTACCAAGGACTATAATCAAAGTTTGTTAGGATTTGTTTGATTGCTTGATTATCTTCAGTATCATTAATTATTTGATTAATAAAGTGTTTGACTTGTAAGGAAGATGCAGTATTTAAAAGAGTTATTGTATGTGTTTTTGTATTGATGTTATTTATTTGGCGATTAGATTTATCGCTACGTATAAAGATATGTCGGAACCGGAATACGAGCGCACAATATTTATAGCTATATTCAGGCGTATGATACTTTTATTAGCTTGCACGCCCAATATTATTGGATAACGCCCCGCGGTTCCGCAGTTACATCTTAATCGAATGGAATATATCATTATTGAGCACTTTCATTTATAATTCAGCAGAAGACTCTGAAGTCTTCCATATGCAAATAATCCTAATAAGCTTGACATTAAGTGATGCAAGGCTAAAATCTGTGTAGGAGACGGGAAGCTAATAAATCTGCACATTACACTTCTCTAGTATGTCAATGCTTTTATTATAATAAGTTGGTGTTTCAAAAAAGTTGTAAATCAATTAATGTTTATGAATAAAGCTCGTTCAACGTTTTATTAGAGAATTAATGTTCTTTAAAAATAACTTTGCATTCTATTAAGAGCGGAATCGATTTGCTTTAAGCAGATGAAACATACTTTTCTCAATATTATATAGGAGACTGCTATCTATGTTAGTGCTGGCGAAGCATAACTGCTGAACATGCAGCACTGGGTTCGATCCCCAGGTTAGGCAAAGTATTATTTGGTTTTGTGGTCAGCAATTTTTTAGTAGCATGCAGAACTTTGGGTTTGATTACAGGTTCGACGCTTTTTAATGAACATAACTAGAGAAATAGGAGTGTTCAACCCTTACTTGGTTTAATACAATGATATTGTTAACTGGTTGATGAAATAAGATCATTATCCTTTAGGGAAAATTGCTCCTGATCTAAAATCTTGTCCTCTAAATTCCGATTCAAAACAAAGTCAAACGTTGCAGTTTGCACTTTGTTATTTTTCATTGCAATCGCTGAATATATAAATGCAAATAGCATATCTCGGGTACGAATATGAATTCTTTGAAAAGGTCGTGATCGATTCTGACTTTGTGCGAATAATCTATTTTAGCTTAGTTTAGTTTACCGATGTTGATGTTGAAAATTTAAAATTATAAACTGCTCAGAGTATGTCAATGTTACATACTTTTCTTTTTATTCTTTTTGATGCATATTCTTTTTTTTTGCGTGTCAGTGGCTTGAGATAATAGTCTCTTTGTTTGATCTTTTTTGTTTTAATTATAATGTTTTTAAACTTTATAGGCATTTCTTTTTTGAATAGGACGTATGCTAGAATGATTCAAGATCATTGATCTTGATTTAATGTTGTTGTTTATAAAAATACTCACTCAAAATCGTATTTGTCCTCCTTGTAGTTGTGGTTCTGCTTGATGATCTTGATGCCATTGTTCTTGTAGTACCCATCTTTGTAGAAGGGGTTGTCTTCACCTGGGTACTGGATGAGCTTGTACTGATCTACCGACGCCTCTCCGACGTACGGCTCATAATCGTGGGCGTAAGGTCCGAAGCCACCATCGTAGGGGTTGTCAATATGGATATACGGGTTCGGGATATGAATGTACTTTCCTTCATTGCTGGGAATGTATCTGTCAAAAGAAATTTCCTTTTAGATATCTTTCTTTTTTTATTGTATGTTTTATCAGCATGCGGAATGTTTACGAACCGTTAGCTATGTTTACCGCAATCTGATGCAGAATATTAGCATAGTGCTCTTAATTAAAAACGCTTCTAAATGAAACCGTAATAGGTCACCGAGAATTAATAAAATCTCTAAATCTGCTCCACTTTCCGTTGAAATCTGGATTCCCGTTTAACTTCGAGGTATTTTTAGAAGTTTTGTTGTTGTTCCGGGATTAAGTAGACTTGGCCTAGTTGGACCCGAGTAGAAGTATATTTTATTTATTCGAGTTTTAAAGTACTGTGGGAACCTTCCCGAGATTAGCAAGCACAGTTTTGCTAAAATCGATGGATTCAACTCACGACAAAAACAGTGTTATTTGACTGCAGGTATTTCAAACTTAGTAATAGTAAATTGATCGTTATCTAGGAGCAAGACTTCTCGTTGCGGATTAAATGTCTAAATGAATAAACAAGTTCCATTGGCATTTACTTACTTGCCATCCTCGCCATACTTGTAAGGGTTCCATCTGCCGTCTTCAATAGGGGAGGTGGCCACCGCCACGATGCAAAGTGCAAGCACGATCTGGAAATATTATTTTGTTAGTTTTCTATCACTGATTTTTGCTACAAATCATTTTAAATTAAAAAATTGTAAGATTAATATAAAAAAAAAATTATATTCAGAATTAAATATTAAAAAAAAATATATTAATTTAACAAAGAGGGGAACAAAGTCAAATAATTAAATTAAAATATTTTTGGTACATACCTCTAAAGTACACATCCTGAAAGTCACTTCACCAAAGCTTCTCGAAAAAAAAAAAATTCTTGAACAACTTCGAACGTTACAGTTCTTCAGACCACTTGTCACTGACTGAACTCGGTATCACAATGCGGAAATTTAAATTCACGGTCACACTGCTGTCCGTGTGTACACTCCTTAGAGGATTTCAAATCGTTGTGTTGATTTCGAAATCGACGCTTGGCTTTTATAGTTACATTTGCAACATCCAAGTCATCTCTTCTGCAGGATACGCACACATTCGCGCGACTGTGCGTCACTCACAGCCGTCACACACACACATACACTACACGCATTTTTTATCATCTTTGCATACCATTGTTGGTCCGAGTTATTTTATTGGGGTATCGGTGTCATATAGAAAATTATCTCCGCCTTTTAAAGCACTTAACTAATCACGGATGTTCGTGAAGTTGAACTTGTGAAGATTCATGAAAAATTACCACTGTGCAAGTGATACTTACAGGGTGATTTTAATCGGGATGACGAATAATATTTTTCCAAATTACATGATTCACCTCTGGGGGCAAATATGTTGTCCTCACGTAATCCTGCCTTATCTGAATACTTGTATAATTACGATATAACAATAAACAATATGTTTTTTTTTTACACATTTGATATATTTTATTGTTGGGGTCCAATATTATTGTGTATAAATAATTTTAAATGAGCAATTATGGCAATGTCATTGTGGAGGCGAATCTTAGTGTTATTTATTATGTTTTAATTAAAAACAATAATTTTAAAATTAGTGCGAGATTTTTCGTAGTGCAGTGCGCTCTTTTCTTCTAACATATTCAAAGTGTTAAATAAAATGCGTTTTTATACGAAGCTTACATCATAATTGTATGGATCAGTAGTGGGGCTCATTTCTAATGTATATTTGTATAATTATGCAGTATTTAATGAGTATCTTGACTTGTAGAAGGTAAGTGGGTAATAACTAGACTCAGTGTATAGTTGGTATATTATGATTGTGATGACCATCTCGGGTAATTATATTTATTGTCTGAATATTATACATACTTGTTGTTTTGAATAGAATGTGTGCAGTTAAATTGTGTCATTAATATGCAAAGTTTAGGTCATTAACGCCATGGGTTTTTTTATTTGTTAAAATTATTTCAATGATTCTTGATTTATAAAAGTCTTTTATATTTTGTTTCACTTAAAACAGGTAGTGCAAATGTAGATATTGAAATCTTTAATATAATATTATGGCCATTAAATTACTGCCATTAGCAGATATAAGTATATTTGAGTTAACTAAATCATGGTTTATTCAAATTTTTAAAACATTTATTTATGAAATTTCATTGATTAATTTGAATAGAATATTATGACTACTTAGCCTTTATATTTAGGTGCATTCCAAAGCAATGCTTTACAGAATTTCTCGTTATTAATTATCTCAGTTTTACATATTACAACGCATCGTAAACAAGTGGGTTTACCCATACTTGTAGATGAATCAATAAAAAATATTTGGGAAAATAAATATTGCATTGGAAGAAGCTGTGATATATCTAAACCATTTGAAGAAAGAAGATTAATGATTACACTTCGTTGTTTTTGTACATATTTCTCTTTTTATCATGATTTAAGTGAATAAAATTGGAAAATACAAATTTATAAAATAATATTGAAGTAGCTGGTTTTTTTAATCATTAGTCGGTAAGATTAATTTGTGTAGCTTTTAGAAGAAAGTTATTTATGATAGTATACTTTTTTGTGGGAAGGTCAGTCAAGGCCGAAACATTTTTATTGTTCTGTTTTCTTTTATATTTGCCAAACTTACTTTTACTTCTTTTTTATTGGCGCTTAAAGAAATAAAACACTACCTGTATTATTGGGCATTATACATATATTTATCTTTAGGTATACGATTCCTGTCGAATTTCGAAAAATAACACTGAAAGTTCTGAGTGGTTATAAAAGTCTTTGTGTTCTGGTAAGAAATTCAAAACCCACTTCCAATTACGTTAAAAAACAGTTTTAATTTCTGCGTAAGTTATTATAATTGTGTTGTTTATGTTTACTCTCTATACACGAAAACGAGATTCGAGAGATTAAATATTTTTTAATTGCGTGCTTTACAACACAAGCCATTCGATATCGCAAGGTCAAAATAAATATTTATATATACATTATTAATATAAATATTTTTGTATCTATTTGTAGGTGCATGGCAATATGAAGATTACTCAGAGCCAAAAGGATACTATACTAGTAATGATCTTGTATAATCTACTTAGTAAAAATTAAAAAGAAACCTTTACTTCATTTACTGGTAAGCAACATACAGACAAGATTAGAGGGTCTAGAAGAATTAAATTTCGTAATATTATCTTAACTTATCTATGATAAGAAAATGAGAAACTAAGGAGGACTAAAGGGATTAAATCATCCCCATAAAATAACGGATGAAAGTTTGTATGCAAAATTATCATTCAAGCTGAAAGGGCTAACGGAACTACTTAATACTAAATATTCATATACAATCACAATAGGTCGAGAGATATATTTTTATAAGTAGGTAAATAAATTCACTATTTCGATGCTCTAATGTGTGGTATATTGCTGGGCTGGAGATCCTGGGATCCCCAGATCCGGATCCCGGAAAGGAGCTGACCCTTTTACTTTAAACTCAGATAATACTGGTGAAATGAGAGTGTAGGTACTATAAGTACCGGGAGTAGCAGGGCGATCTCCGGCCACCGTAGGCGCGGGCCTGCGGAAGGCGAGCGTTGGGTGGCTCGCTGTCCGATCACCACCAGGCCCGGGTTGATGGCGCCTTGTATTTCACGCGCGCCTCAAAGAGATGTCAGCATAGAAGACGGGCCAGAGCCTGCCAGAGTTGCGGAATTTGTTCAAAAGAGTCACCGCGGCCCTAGAACGCAAAGGGCTTTAGAAGTAACACGGATAAGAGTCGGACACGCCCTTCCGCTCCACCCAGAGCGGAAGAAGTCATTTGATGATTTCCCACCCTTAAAAAAAATGGTAGGTAATATAAGTACACCGGTGCCTAACCCTTCACTTAATCCAGTCGTGATGTTTTGTTATGTATCATTCCGAGTTTACGATGAATTGTATCAAACGGGAAAACCTCAAACCCTAAACAATCGAACAAACAGACTGATTTCAGGAAGACTAAGTTCAACGGTCGACTAGTAACGAGCTTATCATTACTAAAGCGAACAGAGTCGTCATCGAAATTCTTCATAACATTCCGATGACGTTTGATTATGGCAAACCAGTTTATGCCCCGGACTTTGCTGATATTATATCTATTGATTTCACTAAAAATAAGCCTATAATCATCTCATCATCATCATCATCATATCAGCCAGAAGACGACCACTGCTGGACATAGACCTCCCCCAAAGGAAGAAAGGGGTTTTTGCCATAATTGCCACGCTTGGCGGACGGGTTGGCGATCGCAGTGTAGCTATTGCAATGTACAGAGAATGCTGCTGCCCATTCTTTGGCGAGTCCTTTAGTCACCCCCAGGGGAAGTGATGGGATGGTGCTACTTTTTTACGTCCGACACCATACAGAAAATTACCGTCGCCTGGGTCTCATTTATATCAGTACCAATGTATTAAAACGGGTTCAGCAAATTTTGGAGTGAAAGTGCACACAAACAGATATACCACACAAACAGATATACCACACAAACAGATATACCACACAAACAGATATACCACACAAACAGATATACCACACAAACAGATATACCACACAAACAGATATACCACACAAACAGATATACCACACAAACAGATATACCACACAAACAGATATACCACACAAACAGATATACCACACAAACAGATATACCACACAAACAGATATACCACACAAACAGATATACCACACAAACAGATATACCACACAAACAGATATACCACACAAACAGATATACCACACAAACAGATATACCACACAAACAGATATACCACACAAACAGATATACCACACAAACAGATATACCACACAAACAGATATACCACACAAACAGATATACCACACAAACAGATATACCACACAAACAGATATACCACACAAACAGATATACCACACAAACAGATATACCACACAAACAGATATACCACACAAACAGATATACCACACAAACAGATATACCACACAAACAGATATACCACACAAATAAACAAACACACTTTTATACTCTAGTTAGGAATGAGCAGTCCTTACTGCTCATTCGGTTTCTGGGATAAATAGAGGTTTATGGCACTACACATGTTACTTTTTTGGTACCACTGAAATAATTTTTATATTTGAATGAAGACTACCTTTATGTACCTTATTGAGTACGCTGAGGTTTCCTGTTAGAGTAGGAGTACCTCAACTATGCAGATACCTAAATACTCATTCATGCGATACGAATTGTATGTGGTCGCAAGCGCAACTGACAATTGCGGGATCCTGGTTTTGATTCCAAGGTCGGACAAAAAGTAATATTTGGTTTTTCCATAAGACGCTTTTCAGTAGCATCACAGAGTTTAGAAGTTGGAAGTGAAAGGCGTTTGTCTTAGGTCTCATCTCTCTGAGATTTATAACAGGTCATAAATCAATCATAATTTTTCCTAGTGCACTTGTTGGGTAAATAATTATCTCCTGCGTACTCAGAAAAAAAAACACCGTTATTTTTCATTGTATATAATAATATCATTTGTTGGTGATTTTTAATAAATAATGCTTCCAGGAATAACACACTACAAACAAGGTTAATTTTACCTCATAATAACAATAATTTAGATTCAGAAGTATTGTTTCAAGCCAAAACAAAACATATTTCAGGAAGCCAAAGTTCAAAGGTCTAAACGACGTGAGCTTATCAGTACTAAAGCAAACACACTCGTCATCTAAAATTCTTATTAAAATTCCTCCGTCATATGATAACATTGAACACATTAATTAAAACTAATGTTTCTATTTGCGTCCAGTTGATAACGAGACAAATATTGACGATTTTTCTGCGTATCGATTGACCATGTTTGTTTGTCGCCAAATGCCTCAAATTATGTGACATTCCTGGGAAAATTTTATCATACCCATGGCGCCGATGACGCTGCGAATGTGGCGCCAACGGTCATCGGTTTAACATAATTTATTTTAATATTATTTTTATTCAACTCTTTAACATCTGCCACTAAACTGTAGCACTAGTGCCTTATTTTAATTTTGGAATGTTAAAAGGTGTTGACAGTCAAAACAATATTTGTGGAATGTTGTTTTTGTCTGCCTATTTTAATTTATTGTTTTTGTTTTTAAGTATTTGATTACTATTATTTATTTTATGTGTTATTTTTCAATCTATTTCAGATATGTCAATTCTCGTTTTTCATATCTAAAAAGTTCCCAATTCACAGGTGAAAGATGATCCTACTAAAAACACCTTATTTTTTGTAGCGGTCCTGTTTTTTTTGTTTATAATAAAACATAAGAATAAACAAAAGCGATAAAGAATATCTTATACAAGAACTACACTATAAAGTTAGTTCATTTTTACTATAACTATCTAGGTTGGCATAGCCAATGAGCTCCTTTATGATTAATCTATTTTTATTGAAACCAATTTATTATACAGAAGCCTGACCTATGCCTTACCGTGTTGTAATAGTCATTCCAACAGACAAATGTGTCATTTCGAAAATATTAAGCACCTGACCCAAACTAGATTCGAATGTAAAATATATCTTTTATAGCTAAATATCGAATTTTATAAAAGAATACTAATTTATTAATGTCTACACTGAATGGCCGAGTCTAAACTTAGTTAAAATAGATAAAATATATAGCTTAATTTTAATACATTCTTTAACATTCTGTTGGTATGTTTAGGCATTTGTCACCCGGATCCTTTGGCTCAAAGGAATGCATCTAATTGAATGTAAATCGACAAGGATCGAAATAAATCGGTTTGAGGTTTATGGAACTTTAGTTGTTTGTATTTCGTTAAATTTTTTAAACGTTGGTTGAGTGTTAATGATTGAATCATCGATTTCTCAGATCATATAAAAATTAGGATTTTGTTCCTTTTTTAATTGTCATACAAACTGTGTAAAAACCCAAATGAATACTTTTGATTATTTTTTGCGTGATTTCACCTTTACCTGAATTTCAATTAGATACTAGGTATAATCAATTTCCTGCCAGGGTTGTGGAATTTGTTGACGGCCCCGGAATGCAAAGGTGCTCACAGGGGGCTCCAGCCTGAGTGGAATTCTAGTAGCGATACCGATTGTCAAAAGACCAAATGGTTTGGGATGGACCTTGTGACATTTTGGTAGCTCATGACGCCATACATTTTTGATTTATTGGTTATCATATCAGCCGACATAGGCCTCTTCCAAGGGGAGGGTTAGTGAGTTGGTGATCGCACTGTAGCTGTTGCAACGCACAGAAGTACAGAGAATGCTGCTGCCCATTCCTTGGTGAGTCCCTCAGTCGCCTCTTACGACACCCACGGGAAGTGATGGGGTGGTACTTTTCTTTTACAATGGGGAACCCCAATAAAATGTAACTTTGTCTAGGCCCTGTGGCTAGGTAATTGCTACCGATTTTTCTCTGTTTTAAATCGGTTGTCAGTACCCACAGTTAAATCTTCGATCATTTAATGACGCTTGGTCATCAGGCTAAATCGATCCAATCGATGCGTGACCATTCGCACGTCTGTATTTATAATTCTCGACCTAACCTCAACCACCATTTAAATGTCTTTGAGATCCATCTTCATTGAAAGGCTACTTTGTTTTTACCAAGAAAAATGTGGTATTCATATTTTTCGATTGACATTTCATTGTATTAATCTCAAGACTATTCGACGTAGATGAACCGGATATCCTACTTCTACAACGTTCTTATTACTAAGAAAACTTAGAAATGAATGGGAAAGTCCTTATTATGTTAATAGGATATAAACGACATTGTTTACATTATGAATAGGTACAAACTAGTTTAGTGACGTACACGTTCTCGAAAAAGCCCCCTTGTTGATTCAGACAACATTTTATTTTTTACGTGTTTGGGTAATATTCATAATTTGTCGATTACGCATTAATTAGCCAATGTTACAAGACGGACGTGTTACAATATTTTGGAGAGGATAAAATGCTCCTGTTTTAGCTTTATTTCTTATTGACGTACATATATGTCACCGGAAAAATGCAAACGCCGTAAGATTATAAAATATCGCGTGAAATCGCAAATTATTTTTTCTAAATAAGACACAGATATATTGGAAACTATTGAATTTGGATGGGATTTATTGTAAACAAAACGATTTTTTCATAATAGATAAATTATAATCTAATAAAGATTCATTACAATCTTACGGAGTCTGCAATTTTCCGTTGACATATATAAGGAGTGTTTTGGGTGTCCAACCCCGCCCCCCCTCGTAATACGGCGAAAATATAAAACGCTAATAAAAATTGGGCGGATGTTACGGATTATCCGTGCCCCAAAATATTTAATTACTAGCACTTCTAATGAGATTGGCATACATAGGTATATATAATACAGATATATAGATAGATAGTTTTTGTCTGGGCTTCACGCAGAAAAGGAAGAATTATTCTTCCTTTTCTACGTGAAGCCCAGCAAAAACTATCTATATAAGAGTTTATCTTTGTACATTTTTGGACCCTTCGATTCCCCCCACCCCATGTGAAAACTATAGCTACGCCCGTTATATTTCTATAATGTCTTAGCCCTTTCTTGCAGCTCTTTGATTCCGTGGCCTATGCAGAAGAGAGCGTGCATTTTCCGGCATAAAAACTTAAATGCTCGGGAACAGAATACTTAGAAAGATTCGAGGGAGGCCTTTGACTAGCAGTGGGACAGTCCTTCTGACCGATTTCGGACATTGCGGCCAATCTCAACCGATTAGCCCTCGGCGCGGGACATATAATAGTGCACAAGTGTGTACGCACACACACCGAGGTCCGTATCCCACAGGGCGTCCGTATCCCCTAGCGAGCGGTCATTTAGTTTGACTTAGTTTGTAAGCCCTGGCTGGGGGCCTTAAATTCATTTGAGGTTACCACAGGATAGTCCGGTTAAGCAGTAACCAGCCTTAGTGTGCTGAACTGCGAGTGGTCCACCTTCAAAAAAAAAAAATGCGCAAACACAGGTGCACTCCCTCTTCCATCACTCTCATATTCCGATGGGACGGCAACTCGACACGACCGGAGAGAGATCTGGCGCAGGACCAACGACTTAACGTGCTTTCCGAGGCACGGGAGTGTCACACCACTAACTACACAACTCCGGGCAGCCACTGAGAAATTCCTGATGGAAAAACAAAATGACATTTTGCCCAACCTGGGAATCGAAACCAGGACTCCACGCTCAGCAGTCGCGCTCACGACCGCGAGACCAACGGAGCAGTATACCTTGAGCCTATAGACTATTAGAAAAATACTTAGGCAGGGTAGAGTTGTCCATCAATGACACTCGGCTATAGTGTAACCATAGATATATTTTAAATTTCTATGAGTATAGAAATTTTATCAGTTAGCTTTTTGTCAGTTAAGAATTAAGAAAATCGGATGTGTTCTTCCAAATATTACCTTTTACAAACAAATAAACAATTTTACATCTCTTTAATATATTAAACAGATGTAAAATTGACATAAATATCTATATTTTTTTCAAAATATACTGCGGTTCATTGCCCTTTATTCGAGAAGTTGAAACGGGATCCTCTTATCGTTCGATTGTGTGTTATCGATCTGAATTTCTGCCGATACAATAACGGTTATATCGTATACACCGATGGCTTGCACTTGATGGCTAGATACCTATTGGTTTCGTTGTGGGTCATTTGCAATCAATAAAGTCGTAAGATTAACTGTCATGTCCTCCAACTCGACTCCATCCCGAATCATCATATAATTGACAGTCATATTTTGACATTAATCGAGGGGTTTTCCATTGTCATGCATGGCGACTGAGTCGAGTGAAGGTCCTTTAAACTAACTTAACTTAACTAGCTTAACTATTGCCAAATATGTTGATGTCCCTCGAGCTCTCCTCTTTTAAATAATGAACTTATTTCGCTATAAAAATAATTATTTTTCATCTAGTAACGTAGATAAATTCACTTGTGATCAGTTTCTAAGAGTGGCACCCGGATGCGACAGGAAACTACTGTAAATAACTTGAAAAGACAATAATACAACACGCATATAAATGCTCAATCATTAAAGCAGAACATAACATTTAATAATAACAATTAATAAAATAAACATGGCGCATACATATGACAACAATTCACTCATGAAATATCATTGACAACATTGTAAGCTAGAGATATAAATGCGAATAACTAACTGAAATCACCTGTTACGGCATTTACAATGAACCCGACAAAACGAGTACTTCATTAAAATATTGATAAAATAATAAGTACTTATCCGATCGTTGGTTCAGTGGTCGTATTTGATTCCCAGGTCGGGATTCTGTGTTTTTCCTTCTAGATTTTTTTAATGATGGGCAATCATCAAATGACTTCTTGCGCTCTGGGTGGAGCAGAAGAGCTTGTCAGACTATTACTGACTAAAACCCATCCGTGTTCCTTCTAAAGCCCTTTGCGTTCCAGGGCCGCGGTGACTCTTTCGAACAAATTCCGCAACTCTGGCAGGCTCTGGCCCTAATGGACCCCGTCTTCCATGCTGACACCTCTTTGTGGCACAGAGTGATAGCTTGGATTCTATATTTATGCTCGATTGATCTCATGTTTAACCACAATCTCACAAGTGGAAAGCAAAGATGTGAGTGACCATGGAGCAGGTTTGCCTAGAAATAACCTACCTATTTACTCGTGGCTTAAAGACGAAGGTTGCAGCTATCAAGAAACACAGACTCCAAGGAATTCTACTCCGGAGCTGTGCGCACAATGAAACTTCTGGTGATAATGTCGCAGCCAACTAGCTTAATCAGGCGTTTCATTAAACGCCTAGCCTTCTCATTGAACTGCGCCGTTTAATCAGCGACATAAGTGGCATGGGCAAGTCATTTAACGATATTACACCAAAGATGTCACTTGGGTCGCTGAAAAATTGGCGCAGTTGAATGAAAAGGCTAGGCAACCATTTAAACTCATTTTGATTAAGCTAATTGCCTGCGACAGTACTATAGATAGGTACACCTCTGCCTAGCTCTTCCGCGAATGCAGGCGTGATAGTATGTTACAATTAAACTGACTTCTGTATGACGAATAACATTTTCATTGTTTCGTTCTAACCTTTGAAACCTTGCTTCTCTGAATTTTGTGAATCGGTTTTATTGACTGTGCAAAATTGTAAGGGTCAATGAATGGGCCCGTGACAATGTAGCCTTCTTCGAATGAAAAAGATTTAATTGCGATGCGAGCCGTTTGATTGTTGGCAAATATTTCAGTTTTATGGTGCAATTAGGATTTTTTCCTGACTAATTTAATTGAGTCAGCGGTGTTGTGTACATCAGTGCACCGCTTTCTTACTGATTTAAGTTTTATTATTTTTATTAATGACAACTTCAAGCAAAGGTGGAAGAGAGTACTCCTTGGAAAGAGTAGGCAACGTAGGTAGAGGTACCTGTATTACTCCTGGTATTGCCGATGGATACTTAGGCGGCTCGCGGCGGTGTCCATTTACCATCAGGTCGGGCCGCTTGCTGGTTTGTTAGGTACTCTATGGCATTAAAAAGTGCGAGTCGGTTTAATTTTTTTGCATTTCTTTTGTTTGTTAAAGTGGTAATAAAATAGAATAGGCTGGTCTAGGATTACGCACTTAATGTTCAAAACGCACTAAAATAAAATTGAATAAGTCCAGAAAGTCAGCTTATAGCTCTTATTTCCCTTGGTCTCGCGGTCGCAATCGCGATTGCCGAACGTGGAATCTTGGGTTCTATTCCCAGGTCGGGCAAAAAGTGTCATTGGGCTTTTCCAATAGTAATTTCTCAGTGACAGCCCGGAGTTTGGAAGTTGGTGATGTGACACCCCCGTGCCTCGGAAAGAACGTTAAGCCGTTGGTCCTGCGCCAAATCTCTCCGCTCGTGTCAGGTTGCCTTCCCATCGGAATATGAGAGTGATGGAAGAGGGAGTGCACCTGTGTTTACGCACACACTTGTGCACTTGTGCAATATGTCCCGCGCCGCTGGCTAGTCTCGGTTGAGAGTGGCTGCCACGACTGAAATCGGTCAGAGGACTATAATATATTTTGTGCTTAATTAACACATCTTTCATAAAATAACATGAAACATACCAAAAATATTTCATATCTTTGAAAAATTAAAAACGCAACACTAGCAGGTAGAATTATCTCATATATTATACGTATCCACGTTACTTTCAGTGGACACAAATAAAGATAATTATCTTCAATTTCTGTATATTTATCGCAACATACTACCAAAATGCTAAAAATATTACGAAACAGTATTTTCGAACGAATGTAATTTCTATGTTTTTGTAGATTTCTACTTTTTTTCGTACAGATCTTATTATTGGCTTACAGTTCAAAATAACACTGAGTTAAACCGCGTATCGTAAACAACTTCATGGCTGTTTGCATTGCGTACTCTCACGAATGCGTGCTCTTAGACCAGCCTACCCTTTTTTTTTAAGGATGGGAAATCATCAAATGGCTTCGCCCACTCTGGGTGGAGCGGAAGGGCGTGTCAACTCTTACTGACTAAAATCCATCCGTGTTCCTTCTAAAGCCCTTTGCGTTCCAGGGCCGCGGTGACTCTTTTGAACAAATTCCGCAACCCTGGCAGGAGACCAGCCTACCCTACATACACTACTCTGTGAAAATTTCAACTGTCTCCCTATTCCGGTTCATGAGATAGGGCCCGGTGACAATCAGACGGAGAGCGAAGGCTTAGGAACCTTAAAAATCAAAGTTCGTAGGTAGATAATAAATATGTGACTTATGTTTTGCATCCGGGTACAAACCCCGCATTGGGTCTTTTTTTAACAATGGTAATATCGACCTTATCTGGAAGTCCTTGAGAATCATTCCGATTCTGTTGGAGATCCTTAATCAGCGGCTCAACGACCCGACAATAATAATGATGTACTAAGTTAACACTCAGTTTGATTCCCTAAAAACATGGTAATGTCAAACAGATTTTCCGCTGATAAAACCTTTATCACTGACAGCCATAAATGAAATAATTAAATCTTAGCACTTAATTAAATTGATACTTAACTTAAAATTTATAATGTCATGGGTTTTATTTGTAATCTTCGTCAGGGTTTTGAGTATGTCACCTTCTTTGTTTGATTCCATCAAATAATCTAAATGTGGATCTAAAACCGGCCAAGTGTGTGTCGGGCCACACAGTTCGTTCCGTAGTAACCCGACCCATAAGCCATGATAAAAATGTAAAATGTTACTATAACATTTAAGTCAGAAATACAATTAGTTTCGAAGTAATTTTCTAATCAAGATTTTTTTACCCAATTTGTTACATTTCATAAGTTGGTCGACTATAACTTGTAAAGCTTACTTAGCTGTCATAGTTTTTCTTATAAATTCGTTATATATGCTACTACCATGATTTTTTTACACGTCTCCAAAAACAACCGTTTAGCTGGCAGAGGGGAGGACACTTGACTCTAACAAAAATTAGCACTTCAAAGATTAATACTTCACAAACGAATCCTTGGATGGCAAAATGGTTCTCGCACACCCTCAATACTTTTAAATGACCTATCCAACGACTCCACTGGATAAAAAAAACTTCGTCACTTTAGGTGGGGTTTTTCAATATTTTATTTTACCACTTTGTGTCGTGCTTAAAATGTATATAAATATCAAATTTCAACTTTCTTGTGCTAAGCGTCTCTGAGCTAAACCGCGGACAGACAAAAAGGCGGATATGGTGAAACTATCAGGATTCCTTGTTGACTACGGAACCCTAAAAATCAACTAGGTAAGTCATTAAATATTAATTGCATTATCAATTAATTCTGGCATCATTTGTGGTTTTTAGTAACATTTCATGTTGACCGCTATAAATTACAGCACTATAACTTTTAGTTTATGTTTTGTTTATAATAAATGGACAACAGTGGTTCGTTGACTCCTAATTTAGACATCTGCTGTAACATCAGTCTATCTTTGTAATCTAAACTTTTCAGAACGAAAATATTTGAAACTACAATCGTGTTATCGAACTCTAAACTCAATACCCATTTTATTAGAGCCTAAAATACTCCTTCATAACCCAAAAACTTCAAAAATCACCTTCCACGACCGGATTCGAATAATAAAATCCTTTCCGCTTTGTAAAGAGGATTAATAAACGGTAATATTAATTTAAGACACCCACTGTGCCTCCAGACAGTTTACGAAAATAACTTTATTCACCCCAACACAGTAGTGAGGGGCCATAAAATATTAAGCTTTGACAAGAAAGGGCGACACGACAATGAGTAAACAGATTCTCGGATCCGAAAAGTGCTCATCACGCTAAACCTTCACAAGTATCACTTATCGTTTCTTTAGTGGCTTTGGTAGATCGTATAGTAAAATATTATTGCTTGCCTACATAACAAAAAAATACAACCGACTTCCAAATAAAGAAAAAACTACAAAGTATAAAATAACTTAAATTTCGGAAGTCGGTGTTTTTGGTTGTTTCTTCGTATTTTAACACCGACTTCCGAAATTAAAGTTATTTTATACTTTGTAGTGTTTTTTTATTTATTTGGAAGTCGGTTGTATTTTTTTTTAAACTTTTAAGTGGTACACCTAACAACACCACTGAAAAGTCACAGGAAAACAAAACATGCAATTTCATTTACTTGGATGATATTTTCTATTTCCTCAAGCTATTTTGATTTAAACTACTACTAACTAAACTACCCAAACTACTAAAACGATGTTGATACAATTTCTATGGGACCAATCGGAATGTACCTATATTCTTTCACATAAAAAAGAAATTTTTCAAATCGGTTCATAAATGACGGAGTTATGAGGTAACAAACAAAAAAAAATACAACCGAATTAAGAACCTCCTCCTTTTTTTGAAGTCGGTTAAAAATACGCCTACGTTTTTCAATAATAAAAAGAACTAAATTTATTTAGCGTGCACCTGAATGCATATATGGGTGGATCGTAAAGTCTGTCTTTCGAGTCACCTCGGCCTTCATGTCGTAATGACAAAATGCCGGCACACTACACTAAAATGAATACTAATATTATAATGCGAAAGTAACTCTATATGTTCGTCTGTTTGTTTGTAACCTTTTCACGGCTGATCGTATTTGACCATGTCCTGGATTAAGACTTTATCCCAGGTGTATGTTGGGTAACCATCTTAACATACCGAGTTTCCTTCGTGCCTCGAAAAACACGCTAAGCCGTTGGTCCCGGCTGTCATTTGTAGATTTTAGGCAGTCGTTACGGATCGTCAGAAGCCAGTAATCCTGACCCCAGTCTTGCCAAAAACTACCGTGTTACCCAGTTAACGGGTTGTGGAGGTCTGGTAGGCAGCCGCTCTACGAAAAATACTGTACTCAATTGAATCCGATTGACTGGAAGGCGACCCCCAATAGAGTTGGGAAAAAGGATAATTTCCGACTATTACACGGGCGGAGCCGCTGGCAGAAGCTAATTTCATATAATCGCATTAAAATCCTTCATAAAAGTATTTAGCGTCGTCGTGTACAAATCAGGGAGTACCTTAAATCGTCAGAGGTTTATGCTCGCGTTCAATTTCTTTAAAATATATTGGGCCAGTAACCAGTTGTAAACTTTTAATGCGATGAAGGAATTTTCGAATGAAACGGAACAGGGCTTTGCCCATATACGGTATGCGCTTTACTGTTTTTTATTTCCAAATGGTTATTTTACTTCGTCTTGCCGTTTTCCTTATTATGTGAGCTAAATTCTGGGCCGTTTTAATATGAGGTGAAGTAGTAGGTGCAAAATGCAGTAGGATTAAATTCTAAAGAGTTTGAAACGACCGAAGGTCCGGGATTATGGTTTATGGAGGTATTGTGGGCAGGTACAAAAATGCTTGAGCTACTCTTCGTAACTATTAAAACCAAACGCCATCCGCTGGTTTATTTGCTCTGATGGTCTCGTGGTTGCAAGCGTGACCGCCGAGCGTGGGGGTCTTGGTTTCGATTCCGGTGTCAGGCAAAAAGTGATAGGTAACATATTAAATTCATGCTGTTCCAGTTTTTGTCAATTTATTTTTATGTTCTTAGTTTTAATTTATTTTACTTTTCTGTTTGTTTAGTGCGAGTCCCAAATAAACATTTTTCTTTCTTTAGGTACCTAGGTATTAGGTTTTTTCATTGGGAATATCCTAGTAGCAACCACGGGTTTATAAGTTGGTGGTGTGATACCCCTGTGCCCAGGAGAACATTTAAATCCAGTGGTTCTGCGCCTGATCTCTCTCGTTCGTGTGGGATTGCCGATCCATCGCACTATGAGAGCTAACTAACAGAGATTGTTCCTGTGTTTGCAGTCACTCCCAGTGATCATCTGACACTGACTTTGTAAAGGAAAATTCTTTTTTTTTGGGAATTGAGTATGACTTAATTGAAGAAATTTATCTTTTATATGTGCCACCATCATCTGCCTAGCATTTTCCCAACTAAATTGGGGTCGGCTTCCAGTCAAACCGGATTCAGCTGAATACCAGTATTTTACGAGGAGCGGCTGCCTACCAGACCTCCACAACCCATTAACTGGGTAACACAGTGATTCCTGGCAAGACTGGAGTCAGATTTACTGGCTTCTGACAATCCGAAATTACTGCCAAAGATCTACAAATGACAGCCGGCACCAAAGGCTTAACGTACTTTCCGAGGCACGGAGGAAACTCGGTATGTTAAGATGGTCACCCATCCAGAGACCAACCTTGGCAAGCGTAGCTTAACTGATCGACCCGTGCGACTGTTATTATTTAGCCACGAGCTTCTATTATACATGCTGAACCAGTTTTTAACATATGACAACACCTTTCCGTCACATTCTGTATATGAAGATTGTATGAAATAAGGTATTTGACAACACTGTAGCAACATAATTTTAACTGAATAGACTCGTCCCCAGCAAAAAGTAATCAGGTAATTTATAAACAAACAATCCAAATCTGGTCTACGCAGCCATTATGGGGATCCTTTCCCTCATTTGACTTTCATAATACCATCGATACAATAACACAGGTCATTATGGTAATATTATGTACTCAATAACAATATAGTTTGATTTCTAATCTATATACATAATAAAAAAAAACTTGTACTTTTGTGTGTATGTGTTTGTAAGAATATTAATAATAAATATTATAAAAATTATATTAAAAAAAAAAATATATTTTTGTGTACATTTGCCAACAAACTGCCTTGCAATTTGGCAGAGGTAATAATTCTTATTAACCAAGTATTACTGTGAATAAACACTATTTTTTTCATAAAGCATAAATTGTTCTTTGTATCTGTGCTAATCTTATAGTTCCTTAGTCAAACTGCCTCGCCTTTTTTCAACTAGCCGGGTTTTAATCTAACCAACAGCTAAGTGTGTACCAGTATTTTACATGGAGCGTCTGCCTATCTGACCGCCAGTCCTCTACAATCCAATATCTAACTGGGTATCCCGGTACCCTTTGTAACTGGGTATCCCGGTACCCTTTGTAACTGGGTATCCCGGTATCTTTTGTAACTGGGTATCCCGGTACCCTTTGTAACTGGGTATCCCGGTACCCTTTGTAACTGGGTATCCCGGTATCTTTTGTAACTGGGTATCCCGGTACCCTTTGTAACTGGGTATCCCGGTACCCTTTGTAACTGGGTATCCCGGTACCCTTTGTAACTGGGTATCCTGGTACCTTTTGTAACTGGGTATCCCGGTACCCTTTGTAACTGGGTATCCCGGTACCCTTTGTAACTGTAACCTGTAACAACTGGCGAAGATCTACAAATGACGGCCAGGATCAACGGGTCAACGTAACCGTGAAAAACAGCTAATTATTTAGCCACGCGATCCCCTATTTTAGTTTTCTTTTATATGCCCGCGTGAGTTTCGAAAATTATCCCAAGGGAACATACTTCCGGGATAAAAAAGATAAATTGACATAAAGTAAACAAAACTATGTGTTATTCTGGACCATAATCTTTCTACCTCTGCCAAATTCTATCAATATCCGTTCAGCCGTTCTGAGGTGATTGAGTCACAAACATTCATCCCAACACCCTAACTTTCGCATTTATAATATTAAGTATAGATAATAATATTAGCCTATATTTTTGTTTCATCCGTAATTTCTTCTCCCGTGTACAATACATCTAAAACCTTTTTTCCGGTATACACAAGTCTATGACATGTCTTCCGTGCCTCGGAAAGCACGTTAGCCGTTGGTCCCGGCTGCCATTTGTAGATCTTTGGCAGTCGTTACGGATTGTCAGGAGCCAGTAAATCTGACTCCAGTCTAGCCAAGAACTACCGTGTTACCCAGTTAATGAGTTGTGGAGGTTTGGTAGGCAGCCGCTCCACGTAAAATACTGGTATTCAGCTGAGTCTGGTTTGACTGGAAGCTGACCCCAACCACTTAGCTAAAGCTTTCTGTCAGTAAATGATTAATCAGTTATTACTCAGATTCCGTTTAATAAATCAACCAACAAACACCTGTTCCTACATATCACATTAGTTATTAATATAAATAAACTATATATTAATATAGATAACATACATAGTTTAAACGGTTCTTCAAGATACGCTTTTTATATTAAATTACTTATAAAAGGAGGCGTCAACTTTATTATAATGGCAAACAAAAATTTGGATCGCATAAGTAGATAGTAAAACAGTTACTTTTACGATTTTTATATCGGCTTTTTAACGACATTGCGACGCCCTCAGTGAAATTATTTTTATAAAGTATTCTGGAAGTCAAAATTATTTTAATTGGCTATTAAAGTGTGAAACTGCTTTATTAATTAGGCAGACCAAATTTTTTTTCGTGTAAAACGTATGTGTAAAAGTTGTCTTTTGCGGTTGCTGAGTTTAACAGAGATGGATGAGAGAAAATCCAGAGTATTCATTTTCTATACATTTTTATATGCCTTATTACTACAACCCACGAAAAAATTTGTATAGTTTTATGCGGAGACAAGATTTCCTACGAAAGTTAGATACATATTTGCAAAACAAAAAAAAAAGAGAAATAAAGAAAAATCAATTTACCTAGCCTTTTCCCAACTATTCGAGAAATAAAGAAGATGAAAAACTAAGCAAACTAATACCACTCTTTACAACTCTGATATACATAGGTAAGGCTGCGTTTACACCAGAGATGTGCGAGAATGGCAATTGGTTCTTAACAAACATATCCGTCACTACGCATCCTCGCACATATCTGGTGGAAACGCTAAACCTTTGCGGAGGATATTTTCTTGAGGAAATTCCACATTTGCGGACGCGAGGTAAGATTCCGTTACAACCCCACTACCTACTATTTAAGTTTTGTTATGCCGCTATTAAATTAAGAAGCAATGATCTAGTTTTCTGTGACGTTTCTTATCTATTTGGAGTAGAACACGGAAAGTGAAACAAAACTCGACCTTGTCTAATATTTTAAACATTGACACTTCTGAACAAAACGTCACTGCCGTGTTATTCAAAGCTGCTTAGGTAGGTATATACCATCACTTGAGGTAAACTGAGGCAGCTCGAAGCTGCATCTATTCTAGACACAGTCTCGAGCAAGGTTTATAATCCAACTGACTGAATGTTTGACTGACAGACGAGGACGTACCTACTATAGTAACCCAATTTAACTTTCAAATCTAAAGATTGGAAAGTGAAATTGGGAAGATAATTTTGATTCTTAAGGGTAAACACTTTTTTTTTTTTGTAGGGATGGGAAATCATCAAATGACTTCTTCCGCTCTAGGTGGAGCGGAAGGGCGTGTCAGACTTTTTTTATTTTTTATTCAAGAACGTTACATGGAAAAAATACACATTTCATCTGCCAAACTGCTGTACAGTTTGTCGGCAGTGTTCTCGTGGATACAGTTTTATAATATACAAGTACTTATTACCTTATACTATGGGTACATATACGCAAAGTCGAAACAAAAACAAAAACATAAACAAAAAGGGGTACACACACTAAATATCCAATACTATATATAGACTCATACTGACTAAAACTCATCCGTGTTACTTCTAAAGCCCTTTGCATTCCAGGGCCGCGGTGACTCTTTCGAACAAATTCCGCAACCCTGGCAGGCTCTGGCCCTAGCGAGCCCCGTCTTCTATGCTGACATCTCTTTGAGGCGCGCGTGAAACACAACGCGCCATCGGTCCGGGCCTGGTGGTGATCGGACAGCGAGCCACCCAACGCTCGCCGTCCGCAGGCGCCTACGGTGGCCGGGGATCGCCCTGCGACTCCCAACGCCCGGGGCATCTTCTCCTGTATAAGGGTTAACACTGAACGTATGATTTACTAAGACATTTCTGCAATAAAATCCCTTGGCTGGTCAAACATGGGTTTTAATGAGAATGTAAAGTCGCAGAAGAAATTAAGTTTTAATTAAATAATATTGAAACTAGGTTAACTTTGTTGTTCACGGTGTTTACTGATTTATTTCATTAAGTACCGCTATCTATAACGTTTGCCTTTAAACTGTGAAAAGTAAGTCAAACACACGTAAATAAATCATAAGTCAAAAACTCAACCAAGCTTTGAGTAATTAAATTCCTCTAAAGCGTTGACCACACCAACGCATATTCAATTTCGTAACGCCTCCATGCAAAAAAATCTCCTTATAAAGCATACAATGTACCATAATAATACGGACCTAGTTAAGAGTATCGCGATATAAATCGAGGCTTGCTCAGAATGATGTGGACCAGCCTTAAGCGGGCGGAGTCTTTAATAACAATAAAGATCTCACATTAAACGCCGGTGCATAGGCAAAGATAATAATTTGGTTCAATAAATAACACCTCCAGTCATGATCATAAATCTTTCCAGTCGTTTCCTTCGCCTGTTCAAATAAAAAACTTAAGTGCTTTTTTCTGTTTAAGAAAGTTAGAGTTCGTGTATTTTACAAAAGCCTCCTAAACTTTAGACTTCTTAGAATCCACGGCGATAATCCGGACAAAAGAAACCTTCGGAACTCCACTGCCGATTTAGTTTTATAGCTTGGTAAAAATCTCGAAGAAATGTCACAATACAATGTAAAATTTTGACCACATACTCAGAATTTCAAATGAATATTTATTTTATCTTTATAAATTATATGGTTATTGGTATTCAAATAAATCAATTAACAGCTTTCACAGTTCATCTTACTTTGACCCACTTTTGTAGGCGCTTGTTGGAAGTTTTGAACTCAAAACAATGATTTTTATCGCCCAGTTGTTAACTTCGATAATGCGAAATAAACATTAGAACAAACTTTATTGTTTAGTCTACAATTCACACAAGAACAATATTAGAATATTTCGTTGTTTTGCTTTTATGTATGTATGTATGTTTGAATTAGCCTCTTGCTTCCACAAATGAAGAACTCGTACCTCCCCGCCGGCATCGACCTCTGGAATATATTAGCGGAAATCTTATAAACAAAATTGCCTTCTAACTAATCGACTATGGTAGAAATATGACTGGATGACTCAAATGATTAAACATATATTATGGCAGCCACCAACCAGGTTGTTTGTGACGAAAAATCAAAAATATATAATTTTTTTTTCAAATAGATTATTTACAGGCACTTTTGAATTGTCAAGGTCTCTCAGTCAAATAGATGAAGCTAGTTTTGCCGCGCTAGCAACAAGAGAAGCAAGAATGTTTCTCAGCAAAACACACGCACCCACCCTATATCCAGCGTGGCAGTTGCACGATCCAAAGAGTGGATCCTATGGAAAAGAACGTACAATAAATTCAATGGACACTCTTTTAAATCAGTGCATAGTTACAACATCATACTCACATTCATTTTAAATAATTATATTATATGCGACACCGCCGCAATACTTGTAAATTTTGAGCACCAATTAAGCGAGTTGGCATTTTATATTTTGTTTTTTATCTCCGAAAAGATAGATACATGACGGGAAATCATGATATTATGCACTTCCACCTACGCATATGCCTTCACTAAGATGGTTTCCGTTATATCCTTAGTTTGAATATCTGATCCAGTAACGGTTGTTCTGTACGCCTCCTACACTCCTTCGAATTAAATAATAACATGTTAGGATTTACGGCAATACCAAACGGTCAATATTGTGTTTCTCAGCATGAACTGATGCTGGAGGTAAGCGGCATATCATGTCCTGAAATTGGCAGTATAGGTACAACGTGCAATAGAATAAACAGACCTGACAAAGGGGTCCCCCTCACTTATCATTATAAACCACTTTGACTATGTACCAACACTAGCGGACGTCACGCGGTTTCACACGCGTAGTTCCCGTTCCCGTGGGAATACGGGGATGAAATATAGCCTATGTTGCGTTGTTTTGTATGCCACAAAAATACAATTTTTTCCTCTTTATAATATTATAGTTTAGACTGAAATAGCGAAGAAATATTAGCTGTTGAATATTTTTTTGTTATGAGTTTTTTTCGCGATTGGGGGATTGGTAAAGTTGTTCAAAATGATGAGTACAATGACCTCTTTTCAGGTATTGTGTTTATTCTGTTACACGTTGTATAATTTCCTACGCCTCTTCTGTCCTTTTCCGATTAACTTCGTTTCGGGATCCAAGACAGTTGAATAGTTTCTCCAGAACTCTTCGAGAATTGACTCGGCGTTTGACTGGTGGTCGCCACTGTTGATTCTGGCTTTGAAGAGTTGCAGTGATTGGAAACAGTGTGGTGGGCTCGTCCCAAAAAATAAAACCTAATACAATTCAGTTATCATCATATCAGCCGAAAACGTCCACTGCAGGACATAATGCTTCCCCCAAGTGTCGCCACAAGAACCGGCCCTGCGCATCTCGCATTTATCGGCTACCCGCGACCCTCACCGGAGTCAAGGGTAGGCAGACCGCCGGGCACAAGGGACCATTTTTTCATTGTGCTTATCATTTCGGGGGATTTGCTATAATCGCCACGCTAGGCAGGCGGGTTGACGATCGCAGTGTAGCTGTTGCAATGTACAGAGAATGCTGCTGCCCATTCTCTGGTGAGTTCCTTTGTCGCCTCTTACGACACCTACGGGAAGTGATGGGATGGTGCTATTCTTTTCCCTCCGACACCATACAGCCACAAAGTCACCATATAATTCAGTAGCTTAATAGAATCCTATTAGCTTTAACCTCTATAAAATAATAAACTTGTATCACTCTTCCTTTCATCCAAAACATTAATAACGGGTGATGAAAAAATGATTTATCTGTTACTAAATACTTTATTCGTTCTGTCCGGTTTATAAGCCTATAACAATTTATTATACTGACTCTAATGAGAGATCTACATATAAAATAGTAAGGAAATTAATTTTGAGTATGATTTCTACGAGTTTAGTACAAATTGAGGAAGCTTTGGCTATAATAAGTATTAATCGGTTTCGAAAATGGATGGTTATATTATTGAAATGTGATACATTTTTTAAATTATTGTTGGGATTATCATCTCATCAGGGTTTGAATGCATTTGTTCGTTTGAATACTTCCGTGTAATTTTTTGCAAAAATATAGATCAACTTTTGTTTTTTTGCTGATTCTTCAAAATTTTACGACTACGTCTCGTCCGTTGAGGCTCGAGTCGCATTATGCTACGGATAATTAACTTGCTTGCTTGACCATTTAAGATTCACACGATGCAATTTTCTCTTCAGTAGCACAAAATAAA
Organism: Mamestra configurata; assembly: GCA_002192655.3. NCBI lineage: Eukaryota > Metazoa > Arthropoda > Insecta > Lepidoptera > Noctuidae > Mamestra > Mamestra configurata. Next base: position 34,185 of record NDFZ01004790.1, read on the forward strand.
ATTGAAGCAACAATTTGTCTTGCATTTTCTTATCACTGTTAGACGATGTTATAATAATAATAATAATATAATAATAACGTTTATTGGACAAAAACAGAACTTAGCCTACTACAGTTTCAATACTAAAAACATAACATATAAGAGGCTTCTAATCTAAATGAACTCCTGATTTCCAAACTAGGTAANTATTCTTTTCCCTCCGACACCATACAGCCACAAAGTCACCATATAATTCAGTAGCTTAATAGAATCCTATTAGCTTTAACCTCTATAAAATAATAAACTTGTATCACTCTTCCTTTCATCCAAAACATTAATAACGGGTGATGAAAAAATGATTTATCTGTTACTAAATACTTTATTCGTTCTGTCCGGTTTATAAGCCTATAACAATTTATTATACTGACTCTAATGAGAGATCTACATATAAAATAGTAAGGAAATTAATTTTGAGTATGATTTCTACGAGTTTAGTACAAATTGAGGAAGCTTTGGCTATAATAAGTATTAATCGGTTTCGAAAATGGATGGTTATATTATTGAAATGTGATACATTTTTTAAATTATTGTTGGGATTATCATCTCATCAGGGTTTGAATGCATTTGTTCGTTTGAATACTTCCGTGTAATTTTTTGCAAAAATATAGATCAACTTTTGTTTTTTTGCTGATTCTTCAAAATTTTACGACTACGTCTCGTCCGTTGAGGCTCGAGTCGCATTATGCTACGGATAATTAACTTGCTTGCTTGACCATTTAAGATTCACACGATGCAATTTTCTCTTCAGTAGCACAAAATAAAATTGAAGCAACAATTTGTCTTGCATTTTCTTATCACTGTTAGACGATGTTATAATAATAATAATAATATAATAATAACGTTTATTGGACAAAAACAGAACTTAGCCTACTACAGTTTCAATACTAAAAACATAACATATAAGAGGCTTCTAATCTAAATGAACTCCTGATTTCCGTTAGACGATGTTAGTCAATTAATTAAATAAATAATCTTAGAATGATGTTATCTCGAGGTGAGCCGATGTCCTAATAAGGACCGTGGATGTCTGCTGGCTGAGGATTCGATGTCCGCACATTTTCAATGCACTTCAGTGCTACTTCTGTAAACCCCAGGAGGCTGCAGTGAAGTATATCTATATCGGTAATTGTGATAATGATGAATGTGCGATCTAAGTAATGGCCTGTACTTTAACAGGCAATTACTTAGATCGCTCTGTATAAATTAGGCTATACCTAATTATTTTTTTTGGATGGGAGGTTGTTCAAATGCCCTTTGCGTTCAGGGCTGCAGTAACTCTTTCGAACAAACCCCGCAACCCTGGCAGAGGCTACACCTACTTACTGATCGTTTTGGGATCGATGGAATTTTCTCCGACACCAATTCGTGAGCCAAGAGCGGAGACTATTTCTTCAGAGTGGTAATTAAAATATATGCAGAATATGCAAAATTCTCAGGGCTCATAATTATTTAGCATTGGAAATTTTAGGCCTGTTGTGATAGCTGTGATGACAGATCATTATTATTATTGGTTTTAAGTTATTGGCGAAGGAAAAATATGCGAAAAATAAAGTCTTTCGTAGTATAGCCTTGTCACCTAATATTAATTAAGAATGTTTACTAATGGAATTTGATTTATGTATTCGTGGAAAAAATCAATACTTGCATATGCATAATCTTGTCGATTGTGTATTATTATCTGAAATTTATATGGAAATTTCTTGAAAATTAATTGATTAGTAGGACCTTGTTTGCTGACGTATACCTAAAACTTATAATATGGTGAGATTCAACTAGGTGACAAATAAGTGTGAATTGTGAAATACTTTTTCGGTTCCGTACTCGAAGGGACAACAACGAAACCATATTAGAAATCCTCCACCTCCGCGTCAATTCTAGTCAAGTTAGTCTATCAGTAAGCTGTCACATGAACCGTAAAAGGAAAGAATGAGTTGAAAATGATCCGAGAAAGGTCTAAAAGAACTAGAGTTGCCCTCCCTTTTTTTGTGAATGGGAAATCATCAAATGACTTCTTCCGCTTTGAGCGGAGTGGGAATCGCTTCTGCAAGTCCCGACGCCCAGGGCGTCTCTTGCGAGGGCTGGGGCGTGACGATTGCCTCTCCCTCACGCGTTTCCGCCTCCTCCTTCGCTTGCATTATGCTTTGCAGAAGGTAGTGACTGCTTCTCATGCCCTCTTGCTCCGGACCATAGAGAGCCAGACGCGAGAGGTCGCCGTGGCGCCTCTTTAATCACTTGTCAAAGAGGGGGCTTAACAACACGATTGTGGCGTGCCCGGGACCTGGGAATACAAAACCGAGCCACAGGCTTAGAAGTTGCATTTGCAACCATCATCTGGACAACGAAACAGCAGCTAATAATAGTTTATTTACTCTTGACATTTACTTAACAATTATTCAAGATTAATTTCGATAACTTGAAAAATTGTCAAATTGCGTCTTAAAAAAATATAAATGACATTATTTAAATAATTTTTGTTTGTTAATCAATAAAGCAAAAACAAAGGTCACGTCGGTGTCACAAAGTAGGTTAACTTTGTACATTTGCAATTAATATTAGTTTTGGGTCAATAATTAAGAACCTGTTACATAATTATCATACTCATTGTTGATAATATTTATGGGATTTATAAATAAAATGCCAGGGTTTTATGACATATTAATGTTTATTGACATTTTGGTTGCTTAGCGACGACTTCCCTATTGCTGCTGTGCTAAAGTAATCTAAAATCTAGTCTAAAGTTTTTGGTAGATAAGATCTAGGAATGTTTGATGGGACCATTTTGTGTAGCCATCTTGAATCACTTTCAAGATCCTAGGCAAGGTTGAACGGTGTCCGGCTGAATTATTAAAAAGTAAATTGAACAATGTTCAATTTAAACCGTCTTAAAAAAAACCGGCCAGGTGCGAGTCGTACTCTCACTCTCTCCCGTACCAAAATCCGAAAAATACACGTTTCTTGTATGGGAGCCCCCTTTATTTTTATACTGTCTACTTATTACAGTTATTGAGATACAGCCCGCTGACAAACAGGCGGACGGACGAACGGACGGACAGCAGAATCTTAGTACTAGGGTTCCGTTGGTTCCCCTTCGGGTACGGAACTCTAAAAAGGAGGTACTTTCGTATATTATTTAAATGTTAATGTAACTTCACAGATTACACGGAGAAAGGATTCAAAAGTTATAATACATCAGGATTTTTCTCAAGTCGGTACCATTTTAAATTCTTTCATAGATACCAGTCGTCTTCTTTTAGAGGCGATGGTTAACCCCTTAGATTGTTTGGGCCCAGTGAGTTACGTTAATTACTAAGATTAGGTTTCAGACGCTGAATAAAAAATCTGTTAGCTTTTACCAAGACTTTTAGTAATTTAAATAAAAAGTAAAAACGTCTGATACAAATAATATTCATGCTACGTCATTGAATATATTAATTAAAAGCAATAACCGAATTATACTTTACCGTATATTAATTATTATTTGTTTAACTTGCAAATTATCATGAATCTATGATTGCTTAATTTACTAATTAATACACACAATAATATTGACAGAAGGGTGATCATATCAAATTAATGTTGTAATATTTTTATCTACTTGCCAATTTTATTGGAATACTATAGGTACCTATTAAAATAATAATTAAGGAAGTTGTTATACAGTAGCTACAGTCTCGCTTGAACGTAATAATTAAATATTAATATCGAACTTATAATTATAATTATTATTTAAATATTTACATATTACTTGATGATTTCATGAAAAATCGAGATGTATGAAAACTTATTCGAAAGCTATCACTAAAATGGGTGTGTAACGTTTGAAATAATAACAAAAGTTCTAATGATTATATGGCCTAATTTCATTTAGTATACTATTGTTTAATATAACGATCAAATGATATCATGAATTATTTATATAATTTCATTTAACCTAATTTTTTATGGTATAATGAACATTTTATATAATGCACATTTGAAATAATATTCAATTAGTATAATATTCAGTTACTATATTATTAAAAATCTATAAGTAAGGTTTAATATAATTTTGTTTATGGTTAAATAGGTCGAATCTATTCCAAAACCGAATCGGGGCACCTCGACTTCACGTAGTCTTTTGGCCCCTAGAGTGTGTACATACACCGGGCGGGGGTTGCTCTCCCTTCGCGCCTCCGGTTTTTATTTTTTTTTGTTATAATTTTAAAGTTTGGAACTTCCGATTGATTTTGCACCTTTAATTCCGATTTCGGTTTTGTTAAATTTTATTCGGAAGTTGTATTGGAGGTCGATGCACAGCGGCGGCGACGTCTCCCGCAAGCTCAGTAGCAAGCAAACAAATTTAAAGTGGTGCTGGCCTTATCTATGACCCATTGATTGGACGGAAATATAGCTGCAAAGCTTTTGGTAGGTATGGTATAAAAATATGCAGGTATGATATAATAATAAGAAAATACCTGATGAATAATGTGTGTGATGTTATTTGGCTAGACCTGCCATTAACGTATCTCTTTCTTCCGATGTAACCACTTCCGTCATGTCTGCCTTTCCGAAGAATATTATGCGAGATGTTTTGAACGAATTAATCTACAGTCGAACTTTGCTTTCCTCGTTAAATGCAAAATGATCTTTAAAATGCAGCGCTACAGTTAAGTAACTGTCAACTGATCATGGTAAGATAAAAATGCTTGCGCAATTCCTAAAAATATTGCTATAATACCTACCTACATAGATATTATATATGGTATCGAAAAGTTAGATATAATTAACATTCTCCAATATTAGTATCTAGTAAGGTTCTTGTTTTAACCAATAGCTGCTGGGAAGTTATCATATTATATTTCAGGAATTTCGTAGAATTTAGTGGACCGACTACAACAGAATTACAGTAGCATATACCCATAAAGTTTTTATTACGGTAGTCTAGAAAAAGTTCAATAGCCCCGAAAAATTATGAATAAAAATATGATTTCAGCCATGAATAACTTAGTGTTTTTCTACGTATTTGGGTACCGATTAAAGGCCGCATGTTTTATTAGAATCTGCTTGCTATTTTCCCTCCTTTCTTCAATAAAATATTAAAGTAAGAGTTGGCGCAATTTTATATCCTTTACAAGAGTCGTCAACCTTAAAGCAGGAAATATGTGGTTATTATTTATTGAGGGTCTCGATCTTAAATTCAAGAATACCACCAAAAGCAATATTTACCTTACGTTAGCGTGATTTGTAATAATTTAACATTTCTGTTTGTTGTGTAATCTTAAACTTACAATTATTTGACATGTGTTTTAAGTATTAACGACTGATTAATAAAACTTTTGGGCTTCAACCTTTTAGCGAGCTTATAAGACTTTAGTCATACTTTAAGAGTCAACAAAATGTTGAACACTAATCAAAAATGTTCCTAAAATAAATGTGTCAATGTTCTTTGGGGGCTTATGCTCTTTACAGTATTATATTCAAAACTTTATCTTAATTGGAGTTGAACACTTATTAAAATAATGTGAGACTGTTATTGGAATCAGAATTTAAGGGCAAATGAAGGTAACAGTGCTAATAATGCAACTATGTCCCATGTTGAATAATATCGGAAGATTTGGAGAGATCCATGGGGAGTGGTTTCCTTGCAGTAACATAGGAGACCTGTAGTGCTGCAAGAATTGTTTGTTTTCATTTTCAAGCTAAACTTTTCCTAATGTTTAAAAGCTCGTTAGTTTTTTATGTAAAAAAAACGAAAGACTTCCGTAAATCTTTGACAGCCTGGAGTTCATAGTAGGTCGCTCCGTATAACATGCTGGGTAATTCAGCTGTATTTTAACTAGTTTTCAGTGTGACTGGAAGCCGACTTTTTTGCATAAAGGCATGGCGGATAGATTTTTATTTTCGAAAGATTTTCTCAACCCCCGATGATCAAATCAGCAATAGATTAAGTCCCTGGCATATTTTTTTATAAATAAGACACATCAACAACACAAACATGGACATATTACAGACGTGCGCAGCATTTGTACAAACTATAACAATTCCTACAAAATAATAATACTGAATAACTAATTTTGAGATACATAATAAATCAATGATATTTATTAAAATCAATTAAACATAACATAGTATGGTAAAATAGAATAAAAATTATTAATAACAGCCCATTCTTTTAGAATGAAGAATAAAATTATAAGGATCACAAAATCACAATTAGGTTTTTTACTTCTAAAATCTTCCGTCTGAGCCGATTGGGTTACTCATAAAATATTTCTAGGTCAACAATTTATACCTACCAATAGATACACTATCAATTTTTCATACCTACCCAGCAAATTTTAATACAACATGACACTTCATTTGTTTTTTTACAAATTCCACTAAGTGTAAACATTCGCAGTCGTCTAACCGCAAAAACTGCCATTATGAGTTCGATGGCGCCTAAATCTTAATAATGCTGTACTACAGTCATGCTACAATATTTTGTGTTTCACGTTTTCCTCAAAATATAATATTATAAACATTATTTCCTATAAATTTAGGTATTTAGTGCTTAATGTATATAACCTTAACGGTTTAAAATGAAATGAATGGATTCGTAGAATAATATGCTCTTGTTTACTTTATAAGACTAAAAATAGGAAGGAATTTATATTATTATATTTATTTATTTAATTAATATTTTTAATTATTTTGAACGACTTCAAAACTGTAAACGTCTTTATTAAATACATAATGTACAACTATTTACTATAAATATACACTTAAATAAAAAAAGTCTAAAATATGGCGTCGAAAATTTTGTCTGCATCGCTGGCCATTAATATTGAAGACTTAACAAACTACTAAAACAAACAGATCAAGAACACTAATAGTCTGACAGTCAATTAGGTCTTTACTTATAAAATACAAAATAACATTTAATTTTATGGACATTTCAGTGGTCTACAAAAACATTAGAAAACCAGGTTACAGAAAAAATAATAATATGTTTCAGGTTCACTACAATATTTGCTCGCACTGCAAATCATAGTACATAATTTAATTTCAATAGCATCTGTAACAAAAGGGTTAATCCCCTTTTACTCAATACAGAAAAAAAGCTTATTGTAGCCAACATAAGCTTATTTTAAGATTTTATTGGCAGTCCCTAAAAAAAAAAAAAAAAATACGAAATTAAGCTTTCTTCTTTCGTAATTTAAAGCAAAAGCTCAAATATTATACTAATAAAAGAAAAGTGGAAAGTTATTTCAAAGCAAATTCTACAACGCTAAAAAAATATTTTCATCCAGCAGTCTAGTTTCTACTTTAAGTACTTCAAGCTAGTTAACAAGTCAATTAGTTCCCTACTTAAAGAAACAACAGAAATAAAAACAAAGAATAAGGATTAGCTCACAGTGAGACGCGATGCGATAAGGCGATTTTTGAAAAGGCAAGGCGACGACGAACAGAAAAGAGAGAAAGCTCATTTTTAGAGTTCCATACCCGTCCGTCTGTCTGTTAGCGGGCTGTATCTCAAGAACTTTGACAGGTAGACAGTTAAAATTTTCACTGACTGTATTTCTATATTTCTGTATTTCTATAACGACAAATAATTTTTTTTTTTTCAAGGGGATCCCATACAAGAAACGTGTGTTTTTCGGTTTTTAATACGGAACCCTTCGTGTGAAATCTGACACCAGTCTTTTTGACAGTCAGACAGACAGATTGGCAGTCGCTCTAGGTAAAATACTGGTACTCAGCTGCTTCCCGTTGTACTGGAAATCAGCCTCAACGTAGTTGGGATTGTTGGGAAGTCTAGGCAGATTAATTGTATTACTATCCTCAAAACTCGTCTCCATTTGAGTAGACCCTAAATAAACATTGTGTATTTGTTTTGCATGCTTTTAACAAATTAGGCTTTAGTGTCGATATAAAATTGTTGATCGAGATTTTTGTCAGCACTTCTTCTTCAATGTTTCTTTTTACGATCTCATGTCGATTCATTTATGTCAATACACTTTTGACACTCAGTGTATTTTAAGATGACCAATTTGCTTTTTTTTAATTAGATGATTCATACAATTTTGCGAATATGTACCTACTTATCATAGTTTTCCATCTCTCCTCAATTGTCGTTTCTTGTAATGCCATTTTATAATGCTGTGTCGTTGGCGTAACGGTCGCAAGCGCTACTGTTGAGCAAGAAATCACGGTTTTAATTCCTGGATCGGGCAGTGTTATTGGATTTTTGCATATGTTATTTCTCAATGACAGACCGGAGTCAGTACTTATTGATGTTGGTTGATGAAAATTGGCTCAGCCCCTATTTCATGTATATAAAATAGGGGGCATATACTCACCATTCCTGCACTTCCCTTTATGTGCATACAATACAATTTTCTTGTATCAGTTTTTTTGCATGTGGTTTTTGTAGGATTACCATAATTTTGACTGTCACCATTAATGGCAATTGTGGCATATTATCGCCAATATTTTAGGATCAGATTTGATGTCTCTATAGAGCTATAATATTCGCTAAAAGGAAATAAATACAAAAGTATTTTATACGTTATTTGATCAAAGAATACGTTTAGATTAGATTCATTTATGAAAAAACTGATGAAATGATACGACTTATCTCTAACGTTTTGGTCACATTTCTCTAATAGAATCTTCAATTTTACAGACACGTCAGTTCTATTATAGTAGACTGACGCATCAAATGAGTCATTTTCAACCTCTTTTCTCATTTTTAAGGTGCTTAACCTAGATAAGGGGCTTGTGTCCTACAAAAAGGCAAAGTTCAACAGTACAACTCCCTTAGGTATCAACAATAAACCACGTTTCGCTAAATATAGTGATATTGGCTTAAGGTTGCGGGGAAGGTGACACCTCATTAGGTCATGACCCTCAGATTTAAGGAACTATAAAGAATCGTTAATACTTTTGTAATGTCCTTAAAACCTGTAGGGCTATTTTGGTCTGCCAGGGGTTGCGGAATTGTACGAAAGAGTCACCGCGGCCCTGCAACGCAAAGTAAATTTGGAGGAACACGGATGGGTTTTACCTAGTCAGTAAGAGTCTGACACTTGCTTTCGCTCCGCCCAGAGCGGAAGTTGTCATTTGAGAGAATACCCGTTTTATTTTTAGATGCGAAGTCATCGCATCCAAAAATAAAACGGATATTCTGTTCAATTTTTGACTCGAATTCAAGGACCATAGGTTTTAAATTGGCGATCATGGTTCGAATAATATTAATATAATTGATAACACATCAAGAGCTTAACGTTAACTCCTCAGAAATTTCAAAAAACGGGTAAGTCCTAGTTCTTGGAAATGAATGAACTGATTTTAATTTAACTTGATAAGGGGTACGGAAATGCTGAAATGAAAGGTGTTGACCACGAAATATAATAGAGAAACATAGAGCTGCAGGTATCAATATGAAATTGATACCTGCAGCTCTATGTTGGGGAATACAATTAAGCATTTTATGTGACGCTTATGTAACCAAAACCAGTGGCATTGTTATTGATCAACGGGTCAAAGATCACAGAAATGCTAAGGTGTATAGTCTCCTGACCGATTTCGGCCATGGCGGCCAATCTCAACCGAGAATAGCCATCGGCGCGGGACATTTTATAGTGCACAAGTGTGTGCACAAACACAGGTGCACTCTCTCTTCCATTACTCTCATATTTCGATGGGACGGCAACCCGACACGACCGGAGAGAGATCTGGCGCAGGACCAACGGCTTAACGTCACACCACCAACTTCCAAACTCCGGGCTGTCACAGAGAAATGCCTATTGGAAAAACCCAATGACACTTAATAATAACGTATAATTTGGTTATAGTCTTTGATAATGTCCAGGCTTTAACTATACAATACTAAACCTACCACTTTTCGTGAAATTGTTGCTAAAACTTGAGGTGTTATTTGTGTTATGGTACGATACCTGTTATTTTGAAACCAAAAGTAGGACCAAACCTCTGAAAATTAGAGCCTAGCTTCTGCCAGCGAAATGTCGAATATTATACCAACAGGTCATAGGAGTTTTACTTTATCACGGTAGTATGTTACTACCGGGATAACTAATCCGGGACATGGTTAACCAGGTTGCCAAGTTTCAACTAAATTCGTTTAGTGGTGAAGACTAGAGGTAAGAAACAGACACACTGACAGACGGAGTTACTTGCTCATTTATAATTGGGTGTGGGTGGTAATGGCGCTACTGAATAAAAAGGTCATGGGTGTTTCTGAATTTCTCAGAAGCAAAACGGAGTTTAAATCTTACCCCGGTTTTAGGCAATAGGGTCAACTTATCCTAATTTATAAAATTCTTCCGTTACTGACTGACTGAGTGGGTGACTGACAGACAACGCACAGCTGAAACTACTGGTCGTAGAAAGCTGAAATTTGGCATGTAGGTTCCTTGGGGAGAGTAGGGGGAGCACTAAGGATTTCCCGAAATTCCTACGGGAACGGGAAAAAACGGTCGCGAACAAAAGCTAGTTAGGTATATAGGATTTCAAACATCTATGGCGAAATGTGGGCTGTATGAGTATAGGTATACCTCTGCCTAATCTTTCGGGGAATTCAGCCATGTTGTTATATTATTTGTGACCATCTTATATTTTTTCAAGATACCAAAATGTCAGAATATTGATTTCATATTATATTTTACTAATTTCCGAAAGACATTAAGATGACTTAGACAAACATTTCAAGACTTCAATTGGCTCTTCAACTTAATCGTTTTTGCTCCCATAACTTTAAAATATTGTTTCCTAAACTAATATTTGAAATAATGTTGACATGTTTAGTGTTTTGTTTGTAGATTTTTTGTCCAAATCCTTATTGATGTATTCATGGTCATTATTGGTGTTGCATTTGCGTTTATGTTTTTAGGAGTATGATGACCCGCTACCAGTCATACTGTGTCGAAGTTGTTCTGCAAAATGTTTCAGTAAAATGTCATATTTTTAACATTATTGAGCCAGACTTCTAACCCATCCTCCGCAGCCCGAATCTTGAGCCAAAGCTAGGCCAGACATGGGCCTCTCCTTCCTTGTGCTAATCCCCACACTCGATGAGATACCTAGATCAAAGCTTACCACTATTTTCTTCTTGCAATGCCAACTTTATTTTCGTTCTTTAATTGGTTCAGATCATTCAAGGGATTTTTGGGTCATAATTTTATTTATTTATTTATTATATACTTTATAACAGTACAAACACACACACACACAGCACAGTGTTGCGCACACCAACACAGTGTTGTGTTGTTAGTGTTGTGTTGCAGGGTTGTGTTGCAGTGTTGTGTTGTGTGTGTTGTTGTGTTGTGTTGAGTGTACAGTTTTTTTACAACAGTAAAAAGATTTATCGACGTTACTTTATTTAGTAGGTACCGATTGTACTTATCATTTGTTATTTCGTCATATGGATTTTTGATGTTTTCTTTTAATTTAATGCAAACGATTTATACAAAACGTTTTCTAGAAGTAATATAATATTTATTAGAGTTCATCTAAGGTTGATCTCGATTCAGCTTTGACTAATATCTGTAAATGACATTAAACTCACGATATTAAGCAATTTTGCTGCTTTGATGCAATCCAAATTATATTTGAAGAACGATCTTCAAATGATAACATTCCTTAAATAGCTAAATGGAATAATATTTTGGAGTTTTGCATTTAGGATTCAGCAATTACCTGAATATAATTCAACTTTAAATCAAGATGAATCGCACCGCTATCGTGTAATCAGTTTAAAATCATAAAAAATACAATAATTGATATGACATTGCAACAAAGTATCGGAATGAAAGACCCTAAAACTGATGTGGCCGAATAAAAAATTTATGCGATTCAATTAGTTTTTTTACGATCATCAATATGATTTCGATATGGTTATTGAGTGAAATATCAGGGAATGTCTAAATGAGTATCGTTTAAAATTCCAATATAAGATGCATTCAAAACGCCATTAAAATTGATATTATTGGAATAAGATGTTATTTTGGTCTAGTGCTGTTCTTAGTTTTGCTTGATTTAACAAAACTCATCCTAACTCACTATGACTAATTTTGACAAATTAAACCTAAAATCTTCACAGATTAAAAATTTAATCGTCTCTTATTCACGGGTAGGCGGAAGGGTCATTATTTTAATGACAAATTTTATTGATTGCCGTCAATTTGGGTTTACTTTTATTGATGGAGCAGGTGCAGGACAGGTTTCGTCAGAAACTGCCAGAATGTTGGCGAAGTGATCGACCCTCCATCCGCCATTTTATTGGGGTGCATTGGCACTTAGAAAAAAAGAAGGAAACGGCACAACGGAATGCGACCTTCGCGGCCGTCCTTACTCGAGATTTTGGCACCGTGTGTCGCGCCCACCAACCATGACATTTATTTCACGTCTTCCTCTTTTTATTCTAAATACGACTTACAAGAGATTTAGGGTTCTGTCTTCAAAAAAGATTGAGACAACGGTGAACTCTTCTTGGCAAGTGTTGAACTGTTGATGAGTGATCGTCGTACCACCCAAAAGTAAATTGGAAGTGAAAAATTGCATGCTTGTTGTCTCAATTATGAAGCTGTCAAAATACCGCTACGTTGGTTTAGAAAAATGGATATATCTATTAAAACACTTGGCAAGTATGACGCGCATTTAAAGCCTGATCAAACTTGAACAATATGACCAAATTAAACTTGACCGATTTTACAAAATATCTCAATAAAAACTCTCACTGAACTAAACTAAACTTTGCGGTCACACTTACTACTTAAATAATATCTAGGTATATTTAACAGTGATTGTACCTAAATTTATTTTTTGCTTATAAAACCGGCTAACCATCTTATAATAAAACTTAAAAACTAAATTGAAAGTCGAGCTTTCAATTTAGTCTCATGGTGTCTAAATTACATGCTACTAACATTTTGCTATTCAAGTTTACATGGACAAAATAATTAATCTTCTGATAAATTCTCGGTTCAATTTAAATCACTTAATAATTTATCACTCAATTCAGTTTTAATTAATTATTTTTAATTAAAAACATATTTGCTATAGCGTTAAAGACATCGGAGCTCCCTTGTCAAAAGTCAAAATTACAAAATAATATCGGCTCCTGCTGTTCTGATTGCAAATTCTTTATAATTATGTGTTTCGACGATAGATTGGCATTTTGATTTGCGTTTTATTTTATAGGCATTAAATTGGATGATTTTTTAATTTGCATTTTAAAAAAAACATGTTGGGAATCAATCTCGTTTATTTTTGACCTTAATAAAATATCTTACATTCTTAATACGTGATTTTGAAGGGACATCAATTATGTAGATCAAGGAAATATATCTAAGTCAGCATTGTCATGGAAATCTTGTATTGTTATTATAATATTTAATTAACTTAAAAAAATATCTGGTTTTGAAAATTCTAACATAAACATCACACAAAGTTAATCAGTCAATAAATTTAACATAAGGCTATTAATAGCGTTCTTTTTTGCTTATAGGCATGTGTTAATGATAATGTAAACAGTTGCTAAAAATAACATTGACACCATTAGTATAAACGTTTCATTGCCCATCAACATAAAAAGATAACATTCAGTGGCGATACGAACTGTGTTTTATTTAATTAGAGTAGGAATTAAGCTAATTAGAGGATTAAAGAACTTTTTTTTTCTTTTGTAGGTAGTCCAAATACACCAAATATCCTTGGTAGCACTCACCTTATTTCGGGACCGTTATGAGGAAAACCAGATGGGAAAAATCAATATCACTTAACCTAACCCGTGAATGGAACCTAGGACTTTATGAACTCAGCAGTAGCACTTACGACCACTACAGCAACGAGGCAGCCTGTATCAGTATTTGAAGCTTTGTAACTTCGATTAATGTGCTGGTTACTGATAACGTTTCCATAAATACACAAGTGTTATGCTTACTACAGAACCCTTTAACAAAGCAGTGACAAGTTTTTCTGACACGGAAGACTTAAGACACGACAATTGTCATCTAGTAGGTACAAAGATATATGAAAAGATCCACGCTTTGAAAGCAAATCGTGCGCAGTCCTAAGAACATTCTATACCAACCACATACCTATTAAATGCGGTTTCAATCAAAAATATAAAGCAAAGGTATCTACGAACCGATATGGATTTATCCTGAGGTACCGATGCGCTGTCGAGGTCATCTTTTCAAGAGCTGTATTCTTGTATCTTCCTGTACCAACGCTAAGCTTTCAATGTTACCTTTATAAATTCCAAGTATCAACAATATACGACCTTTAAAAAGAATGCTACTATTCACCTATTTGTTCGATTAATTGATTTATTATAGCATTATTAGACTCGACTTACAAGTCAATTGATTAAAAACGAATTACGTCACTGGTTATAAATGTGTAAGAAATAATGAGATAATTAAGGGCCTGACAATCGAATGATTAACGTCTTGTTAATTTGCTATTTAGATTTATATTTATAACCATTAGTAGATTGATATATTTGCCATTTCCTCGTTTTTAAAGGACCGTTTATGACGACAAATGGGTTTAATCGTGAGCATTAACTTCTGAATAATTTAATGTCAATATTGACAAAGTAACCTTTTCAAGAGTACACGGGTTATTGACGTCAAAAGCCGTTTAACCTCTTGTTTTCCGATTTTTAATGCGTTAACGTGACAGGGCAGAATAAAAGCAGTGTTAAACCGCAGACTTAACTCCTGATATTAACTTACAAAGTACAGCTATCATCAATAATCCTGGGATGTGGGCAGAGGCAGATGAATGCTGCAGAATATGTGTTGAAAGGTAAAAAGGTTAAAGTTAAAAAAAAATATTTTAAGTGATTAAATCTGAATTAACCCTAGCGTTTGGGTGACATTTCAACATTCTGTTAGATTTTTAGGTTCTAACTACGCCTTAAAATTATTGAAGACGGCTCCGCCGCAAAATGCAAATTATCAATCAAAATGAATTAACTTGATCAAAAGACTAATTTAAATCAACTGGTTTTGATGGAATGTGGAACATTTTATTGAATATGTCACCAAAACTGGCCGCGTCACGGAATCGTTCGTTGTTTACTTCTTTACTGCAACAATATGGAGTCGAACTCGGAGATATTTTATGCGTACGCGCCGCGCCGCCGCCGGGCGATGCGGTTTCGATGGCGCCTGCGTGACATCCGCCCGCGAAATAAAATTAATCGCCCCTAGAGCCGGTACATTCCGAACACTCGTACAGATTCCTGTTCCCAGTAATTTACCGCGACCGAACTCAATATTGAGTACGACGCCAAAGAATCGATACCTAAAATTACTCGTTGGCCAACAGTGATTTCATTTAGCCAGTTATAATATGCCGTAATTTCTGAACATTTCTGCAAGATCGAATTCCGTAATGACTGCGTAATTATTGTTTATGATTATGAACCCAAACGTGAATCGATTTTGGATGAGTTTTAAGCAAGAAAGTATCTTCATCGAAAATTGTTTCTATTTTTGGAGAATTTACGACAAGGCGTGATTCTGTCTGGTTGTTTATCGATGGTGGCGAATCGCTGGTTGATGGTCAGTGAAACGGATTATTATGCTGATAACAATCGACAATGGTTAACGGTATTACCCATCTTCTGTGGGCAAAGATCAAGTGTCTATTACCTACCTCAATATAACGGTGAGACCCTCTATCATCCGTGCCAAGTCAAACAATACCCAGTTTATGCTGATGGACAATATTAATGTGGCCGATTTATTACAATCAATAATAGGCCATTCATTTTTTGTCAAAAAAATGGCTAGTATAACCTCTATTGTTTGAGTCACGACGATTTTCTAAAACATTGAGAACGTCGGGTCATCGCATTCGCTAAACAGTTATCCGTCCGAAATTAAAATATCAATCATACGTTTTAGTTATTTATTGTGTTTGAATGAGTGATAATTATAAGTTGGAACCTTCGTTGCTAACAGTAAACATTGATTAACGCACCATTCGATGCGAGTGTACATTTATGAACAAACATAACTCACTAAAGCGTGGATTAGTCAGCTGTAGTGAGATATCAATCACCGATTCTGTGTCAGATGTGAAAAAAAATATCGGTATGTGTATGTTTATTTTCTGACATCAATATGCTTGCATTCGTATCGGGACCCGTTAGGTGTTAATGTACCGAAATGAGCCAAACTTTTAAGTAGAACAATACTTTAATCAAATGCATTCGAATCTATACAGTGACTATTGACCAAATAAGAATGGGGTCATAATTTCTTAGATTTATGTGCTGCAATTTTTCAATCAATCTGCCTAGGCTTTTCCCAACTATGTTGAGGTGGACTCTAGTTTAACCGGATGCAGCTGAATACCAGTATTATTTAAGGAGCGACTGCCTATCTGGGTACTACGATACCCTTTGGTTGACATCAGGGGGTATCGTAGTACCCAGATAGGCAGTCGCTATATAGTAGGTAGTCGGAATCTGACGATTTCCGACTACTCGACAAGATTGTCAAAGATCTTTAAATGACAGCCGTGATCAAAGGCTCAACGTGCTTTCCGAGGCATGGACGAGTTGCGTTTCGTTAGTGTTAAGATAGTCACCCATCTATGAACCTACCTCGGCAAGTGTTGCTTAACTTTGAAGATCGACCAATCGGCTGTTATTATATAGCCACGAGCTTTTCTCCACGGTGTTAATGTACCAAACTAAGGCAATATTTTGAGTAGACCAGGACTTAATAAAATGCATTCGTCTCTATACTGTGACTAATGAGTTGTCTAAATAAGAAATGCGGTCATAATTTCTTGGATTTATGTTCTACGTCCTACTCGAGATTACTAAAAGCATAAAATCAAAGATTTTGTTTGAAACTTCTGCAGTTATAAATGACGACCTTGATGATCTCTAAACTAGAGAGCTTGGGTCTAAATATAAAAGCCGTTTTTTTTAACTCATTTCCGTTTCGTTTTTATGTTAGCATAACATTAAGAATATTTTTTCACTCACTAGATTTGTATTCACCATAAGTTGAAAAATATTTTCAGTTTTTCAGAGTTTCGTCGATTTAATCTGCATGTTTACAGAGAAATCCAACGTACCACACATGCAGAATCAACTTAAAACTAAGGTCTTATAGAGCAGAATAAGTTTTTTACTGGTTATTTTTTGTATGTAACTAACAATGTGTAACAGAATATACTCAATAACTGAGGAGTTATTATACTCATCAATATGAAAAACTTTTACGATTGGACAAAAACCGAACTCGAAAAAAATATCACCAGTTCAGTACATTTTGTCGAGTTGTAAAGTATGGGACAGACGATTTTTTTTCGTGATTTCCATGTTGGTCCCATAGTAAAAGTTGTTCATAATGATGAGTACAATGACCCCGTTTCATGTACCTATTACGTTTATTAACTGTTACACGTGATATTTATATGTAGGTATCTCTGGAAGTATATGTATATCTACTGATACGATTAAAAATATTTGACTGAAAGCTACACTACACTATTGCTGAGTTTCAAAGGCCATTTTTTTCTCTAAAAATAAACAACGGTCCTTCGGTATCAGCAACGGGAGCGAAGCCGAGGATAAAACTACTTTTATAATAATACTCGTACGTTGTAGGAATGTTATGAAGAATTTCGATGCCGACTCTGTTCGCTTTAGTAATGATAAGCTCCTTACTAGTCGACCGTTGAACTTTGTCTTCCTGAAATCAGTCTGTTTGTTCGATTGTTTGCGTTTTTAGGTTTTCCCGTTTGAGACAATTCTTCGTAAACTCTGAATGATGTATAACAATGAAAAATGCACGAATCCTATGGCTAGGTCAAAGGAGCCAAGCCGCGGGACAGCGCAAGTGACATAATAAAGAATGCCTGTCAGACAGACTCATCACAATATTGTAACAATGCACGTCAATAGTCGGCAGGTTACTGTATAGAGCAGTACTTAGAATCGTGCCGCCAAAGGTCTAGGTCAGAAGTAAAACGCCGGTCAAGCGTAAACCGTTTTACCTATATAAAAACTAACTTTTTCTTACGGTTCACTCACATTGCCTATCCTATAAGAACGGTGCATTTAGCTACATAGTCTATGTCATTCAGCAATTGTGAGGCATTCTGTCAGTGAAATAGTATTCGATTTGGAGGTCAGTCAGTCAGAAATATGAAGCTTATGCACGTTCCAAAGCGTAGAGCTCTATGGAGAAGAACGTACAAGAAACTCCCCATACATAGTTTTAGATAAGATAATGTCATATATTTGCCTTGTATTTTCATCAAAGTAAACAACTTAAATTATCCTCGTGCCATTATGTATTCTTGAGCAGTTCAACAATAATTTTAAATGCGAAAATTTTCCTATTCTGAAAATCGTCACTACCTGCACAATTTGACATTTAAAGTACAGGATGTTTCAAAACGTATCAACAAAGTAGTCTAGTTTTCATCTTAATATAGATCTATATTTGGTTTACTAATCAATTTTATTACATAATCGATTGGCGATCGTTTAAAATGGGCAATTTATATTAAGTTATTGTAATTTAAACGATTTATCACGTGTAGAAGATACTATACTACTACAGGTTTCGTGTTTTGTTTTAAAATATCATCATATTTGTGGAATTCATTTGTTTTCAATTATGTCTTCAAAACTTTGTTTATAAATTTCGCACACTACATCTAGAAATTTGAAATATTGTGTACCTGACAAAAGTTTAAAGTATGCTGGATCAGTAATGATTTTAGTAGTAGTACCTACCTCGTGGACTCTGTGTATAAAAAAAACGCTTTTCATATAAAAAAGGATGTGAGGGAACAATGATGTTACGTATTTAACACCGTTACATGGAAACCCGTGGAGTTTCTTACCGGGTTTTCTTTACAGGGTGTCCCAGAAGTGCGTGGTTATATTCGTGGGTGATGTTAGGTAGCTGGTACACGTTAAGGAATAAATATCAGCACATAAAAATATGTCATATTAAAAAAAACAACTAAAAAGTTCCGCAGAAATGACTTTTCAAGCAGTCTGATGCTGTTGGTGTTATTAAATCTGTGATTGAAACTAAATGCCACCAACTGCAACAAATTGCTTGAAAAGTAACTTTTTCGGAACTTTTTAGTCGTTTTTTTGAATATGAAACATTTTTTATGTTTTGATATTTTTTGTCGTTTTTCTGGTCGTAATTTTTTTTAAAGAATGTCTTTTTTTCTTGTTTTGCCATTTTTCCTTTATGTTTATCAGCTACCATACATCACATTTGAATATGACCACGCACTTCTGGGACACCCTGTATAGAAAACGACCAGTTAGGACCGCACATTAGCTTTTGACGTTTTATAAGTTCCCATGTAGATCCTGTGAAATAAAATATTTTGAATTTCGAACCGTGATAACTGAAATATTTTCATAACATTTAACAACTTACTTATTGCTTGAACAAAGATGCCTTTGTATGGTAAGACGTTATAAGTGGTCAAAATAATAATAATTTATTTCATAAAAAAAAAATAGTGGTACAATTTGTTACAAGGTAGAATGATAACTTAGGGATAATTTAACACATAGGTAACAATACAAATTTTATAATCTGATGTCCTAGCTAGGTTACTTAGTAGCCTGTATTAAGGACAATCAGCTCTCATTTCCCGAAAAAGGACAAAATTAGTGCTTTGACTGTTCACAACTAAATTAAAACTTACAATTAAAACTTAAAACACAATACTTAAATGTGTGTATGTGCGCGTGTGTGTTTGTGTGCGTGTGAGTGATGGTTAGTGTGCATTATGAAATATTTTATTATTACAAGAAGAGAAGATAGTCGGTATCCGCGTAGTTTTTGGTAGAAAGGAATTCAGTAATCCGCTTTTTGCATGTCATTTTACAACAAGTTTGCAGTGGAATTATTGCATTTAATCTATAATAGATTAAATGCAATAATTCCACTGCAAACTTGAAAAGATGGTCCTTGATAAAAAAAGAATCTTTTTGTAAAATTAAAGTATGTATGAGGTACAGTACATACCCTGTTTCTTCTTCTGGGTATTGGCGGCCGATGTGCGACTGGAACGTACGTGTGCTGTTGCAAAATAGTGTTGAGTATGAACATTTGGCGAACAGTAAGAACCTTGCATTTCTGGTAGAGGTCAAACGTAGGATAAAGTATTGGTCGAAAAGTAGCTACCTTCAGGACTGTTCGCTGCGCTAAAATTGTTAATTTAGGCGAGCATCATGAGTTTTAAATCTGCACCGTAACTTTTAAAGCAAATAATTAAAATATTAACCAATTAGTGAGCATAACTTCAAAGCAACTTAAAAGCTAATTATTTAAACGGCGTCAAAATATTGTTACGATTCCTAATAAACATTCTAGAACAAAAACTGGAAACATTAACTAAACACTGCTCCAATTTATGCCTTTTAGGTGTTTTGTCGAATAAATATTGGCACTAAATCGCCTACGCCTCAGACCTAAACAACAATCTCATTCAAAATTATACCTTGAGAAATGGAGTTAAGTTGTGTTTTGCATTGGATGGTGATAATTTTGTAACTTGAGCGTGTGGCTGCAAATGTCGTGGGTCGCAGTGTCATCGTTGGTCGGCGACCGGGCAAGGCCGCCGAAATTCGATGACCTCAGACTCTCCGTGATTTACAAAAAAAAACAAAACCAATCTTCTGCTGCGGAAACCTTTAGCTACTTTTTTTTAAACACGATCATTTGCAAATTACATTTAGTTCGATTTTCAAAATAGATTCCATTCTAATGTTACCTTGCCAGGAATGTTAATTGATCATTTTTTGGTCGTAAAATATTGAATGTATGCGGAAACTGACAATGATGGCTCAATCTTATATGACGTGACTGCATAGAAGACTTCGATGGAATTCTTGACCAATTAACTTGAAGCTTATCTACCGGATTTTCTGACTAATGTCATTGCTAAATATTTCACTAAAGAGCGTTATCACGAATTAATTTGACATCGAGATAAATCACAGGCAATAACACAGGAATTTATCTATGATAAAAAAAAACCAAAGTCAGATTTCAAGATTTCCGATAAAGCACGCGATTTGGACAAGGACGAACAGTTCAACCGACCCTGATGTCACAGATGACATCTATATTTTTAATTTCATCATTCTTAAGTTGTATTTTGAAACAAACATGACAATAAGAATACTTAAAAACTAGAGCAGAATATCAAAACAAGCCTCTTACGTAGGAGTTGAAATATTATGGACATTCCAACATGTTTACATTATTTTAATGGTATTTTTGATCTGGCAACGCATTCCATTGGCTTGTGATAAAATTGACATCTAAGGAGACCTGCCCACCTAGGTTCACATTTTTCTAAAGTCAGCTTCTAATATATTGATGACACATCGTAGCCCTAAATGGTTATTGCGGACAAAAATATTTTTGGTACCTACATATCATGTATCTTTTAGTAATTGTCTGAACTAATTTCACAAATAAAAAAAAACACATATTAAAAAATATATTAAAAGTTTTAAGAGTAGTAAGATCCAGGGCATAATAGAGATAGGTAGGTAGTAGGTAGGATAGATACCGGGGGGTCGGGGTTCCAGAGGGGGCAGCCTCCTAACAATACGAGCCGTGTCCAAAAGTACCTTATTTATACCTTTGACTTTCTGAATCAAGACCCTCTTTTTTTTTTATTTGATGTCGACGGGAAATCCTTATGGATGTCCTCCGGCCTGGGGCGGGCATAGGGGTCTGTCAGACTCTTAGTGACTAAAACCACCTCGGTGTTCGCCGGGGATCGCGGGAACAGATGCGACTTCCGTAATCCCCGGCTGGTGCCGGCCCGCCTCTGCGGGCCACCTCGCGTCAGCGGGGGGAGTGAGTGTGTCCCCCCACTGCGTCAAAGAGGGGCGCACGGGAGCACCACGCACCGCCACCTCGGGTCCGGATGAATGGGGGGCGACGGACATCGCCAAGTCCGCCGCCCCTGGCCCCAGTTAGGTTAGGTTAACGTGGGCAGCGTATGCCCTCCTCCGACGCCCGATGCGCCTGCTGCGGGCAGGGAGAGCGGTTGTGATCTCCCTCTCCCTTTCCGCAGCCTCCTTCTGCGCGATAACTGTCTCGCAGAAGGAGACCACCGCGTCCCAGGACTCCTCACCGCCGACCATAGCATGGACTACGGCCGGCAGCGAGAGGTCACCGCCTACAACAGAGATGAGGGCACGGCGCGGCTCCTCCCAAGCTGCACACTCTGCAAGCGTATGCCGTGCCGTGTCCTCCCGACAGTCGACGCAGTGGTGGCATCGAGCGTCCGGCTCCCTGCCTATGCGACACAAGAACCTCCCGAAGCAGCCATGCCCCGAGAGGACCTGCGTCGCACGAAACGACAGGGAGCCGTGCCTTCTCCCGAGCCAGAGGTCGAGCACTGGCCGGATGGCCTCGATGGTGATGAGGCCGGCGGTAGGGCTCGAAAGCCTGTCCCGCCATTCCGCCACCAGGACCTCGCGCAGCTGCGACCGACGCAGCTCCAAGTGTTGCTGCGTCAGTCTTTCGCCGCGCGCCCGCGCGCCCTCGCGCCACCTATGCAGTGACGCGAGCACTTTCGCCTCCAGGTCCCACGGCGGAGATCCGGCCAGTGCGCAAGCCGCCTCGTAGGAGATCGTGCGATATCCCCTGATGACTCTGACGGCCATCACCCTCTGCGGCCTCCGCAGAACAGTGATGGTGCTGGCCGTCAGGTCAGCCGCCCAGATCGGGGCCCCATAAAGGGCCATCGATCGCACGATCCCCACGTACAACCGCCTACAGGCGGTGCTCGGGTCCCCCAGATTGGGAAGCAGCGTTGACAGCGCCCCCGCCGCGCCCAACAACTTGGGCGCCAGCCGCTGTAAGTGGGGGCCGAAATCCCACCGGCTGTCGAGCATCAATCCCAGATATTTCATGGTGGACTCGACAGCGATACGGGCCCCCCCGACCACAATGTGCGATCCCGGCGGCGGCGCTCGCCGGGGGCCATGAAAAACAATGGCCTCCGACTTGTTGAGGGCCACCTCCAGGCCGAGGCGCTGTATGCGGCTCACCACCTGTGAGACCGCTGAATCAAGACCCTGATCCAGCCTCCTAACGAGAGCCTAGTGTTGATCACTTTCGAGACATGCTATTGGTTGACATGGTTATGTTATGAGTTATATATTTCTATGACCAAAAGTCTTTAAACTATTCTACTGACCATTGTTCATTTAAGGTTTAAATGAACTATGATTAATATGGAAAATATTTACAGCTTCGATATTATTATTTTCGACAAAAATATGAACGTGCCGCAGCTTGAAATAATTGTTTTATTTTATTACGCTTTATTATTAAGAGCAGCTTTAGTGGGTACCTAATTCTACTGAAATTAATTTTAGTAGAATTAGGTGTGACTTATTTTCCTTTATTAATTTGATTTATAGTTAGACAAACTAACCACTAAGCATAACAACGTTAAACCTACACACGGTTTCTGGAAATAGATTTTATCGACGCGTCATAAATTAAACACGTTTAAACTTATCACACCAGCTGATGCGCGTCTGACACAATTTGTCAAATCACTTTTGCGATCCTTTTGTTTCAGAAAATCGGCCTTATCCCTTATCCCCTTATAGGTAGGTTCTTGACTTTCCCTACTAGGTCACGACGTCAGATGTTTTCTCATTCCCCTGGGCGTACTCTCGCCTCTTATAAGATCTTTTAATCCAATACATTGTAGAACAGATGGTCTCCATATAAGTTAGTTTGAGCTGTTTTTTACGACTTCCCGAGAGAGTTGCGAAGTATCCTCTCATTATTTCAGTTTAATGCATCAATTTTAAGACGTCTTTTTATCTCTATCGTCGCTTTTAGTAGTTGACGGTTTTATATTTTTATTCATTTTTGTGATAAATGAAGTTATAACTTAACTTCACACTTATTTCCAGTAATGTCATACATAATGTAAATATTAATGTATAATTGTGTAACTGCACTTCGCCTAAGATTTTGTCTGCGCAGAATTATAACATAGCGCACTTTTAAAGTAAAACCGTTACTTAACGAAAATTTTCATGAATTGAGGTATCAATGCCATCTGTCTAAAAACAGTGACTATTTTCTAATATTGGCTCCCCTATAAAGTTTCATAATTTCGTTTAGTAACGGTTTTACTTTAAAAAAAAAGATGCGATAGTACAAAAAAAAATCCCGCTTTTCATGCCCTCAAATATTAAATTTCCAAAAATGCCTTCTTAGTGCTCACCTAGATCAGGTCGATGAGTTTATTACAAGAGTATTTTTCTAAACCATGCGGTAAATAATCTAACGTAAAAAAATATGAGTAAGATAATAATAATCACATTAATTAAATTTATGAAAAACTAGCTGTTGCCCGGGACGCTGTTCGTGTCAAACTCTTAAAAAAAATATAAATGCAATTTCATAGGTTTTTGCGAGGAGCCCTAAGTTTTTGGAAAATAAAAGTGTTTCCAGACTAATCCTTATATCAGCTATCTGCCAGTGAGAACCCCGTCAAAATTGGTCTAGCCGTATCGAAGATTAACCAGAACAAACAAACAGAAACACATTTTTTTAAACGTATATAAAATATATATTTAGTAAAAGCCTTTGCCTTAAAATTACAAACAGACACTTCAATTTTATTAATTTGTAAGTAATTTTTACTTAAGTGCCCGAAAAAATATTTTTACTTCTATACCAAATACTTTAATTAATTATTATGGAACTAGGTTACAGTCATTGATCTACTTTCATAACTTAGTTTTCTTAACTAATATTTATAAATTTAAATTTACATCCGGTGGATCTGTTTAAAAAAAATATAATTGGACAACTATTGGTGTTTAGTTCCCAGTCATTTGGAAGGTGGGCCATTCTATTTTTTTGTTGACAAAAACCTGCCCCTGAATTAAATCACAGTAGTTGCAATTTTACTTTTTGTATTGTTTTACTTTGATGAAAAACTCGAAACTTGTCGTATTTATTGCATAATACCGTAAGTCAGTTATTTGATGAAAAAATAACTATTAAGGTCCCTTTATAATATGAGATTATTAATTCGTTTAATAAGTGAACACATACAATATGATACCAAATTAAATAAGCTACGCTTTTTGTTTTTTTTTTTTTGAGTTAGTATGAGAGACGTTGCGTTTAAAATTGGCTATTTTTTGAGATCCATATAACATAGAAAAACGATGGTTAGTGAAGAATGTAAGGAATCACGAATAGAAAAATGTAGTTGTCCTAACTCAAATCAACTAAAAAATGAGATGGGACTTTTAGTCAGGCGAGCGAAAATATGATACCAAAATATTTCTTCCTTGGTAACGCAGTAGTTTTTCAGTTATGGAGGTATGCGGTATAGAGAGTAAAGTCCCGCAAACCTTCATTAAAAAGGGAGGAGCTTCCGACCAGACGCTGTTTATGTCTGGTGGGCAACTACCCGATACTTGATTTTCGGACTGTTGTACCTATGTGTTAAAATCGCACGGAGAACTTTGCTTGCGCGATGCAGGATTTCGTTGTTAGTTCGTCGCTGACAGGATAGGTGGCGATGCGGTTCTTCTTGTTGCCGTACAAATTTCGCTTCTCAGTTATGCCGCTACACAGTAATTGCATAGTCAATCTGCCTAGCCTTTTCCCAACTTTTTTGGGGTCAGATACCTATCTAGGCGGATATAGCTGAGTACCAGTATTTTACATGTAGCGACTGCTATTCACAATTCTGACATTAACAACCCAAGAGCTAGGTAGCATGGTACTCCTTGGCTAAACTGGTGGTTTTCTGGGCTTTTGACTACGGTCATTGCGTATTGTCTATCGAAAAATAGAATAACCCAATTATGACTTCGGGAATGTGAAATTTAATTCAATTAAGCGCTTATTATACGGACTGGAATCGCGTGGATCGGTTAGTTTTAAATCCCAAGACAATAAAGCTTATGTGTGTGAATTAATAATGGAACTCGACGCCGTATCAATGCGGGGAAATAGTGTTTATTAAAACTAATTATCTTGCTTTTTAACGTAATAGTTTTTTCCAAGAACTCTGTATTTTTCAACGACAGCTTTTTATTAGATGTTGAGTCTTAATCGGATCAGTACGAGCGATTAGCTTTTACAATCATATTAAGTAACAAATAAACAATTTAACCACTTTATAATAATACCAGATTTTGCCAGGAGCTACGCACGCGTGCTCCTGGGATAAAAAATAGTATATGTGCTATTCTAGACTATTATCTATTACTGTGTTAAATTTCATCTAGATTCGTTCAGCCGTTCTTGCGTGATTGAGTCACAAACATCCATGCATCAAAACTTTCCGCATATTTCCCGTTCCCGTGGGAACACGGGGATAAAATATAGCCTATGTTACTAGCTGATAATGTAGCTATACATTGCTGAAAGAATTTTTCAAATCAGTCCAGTAGTTTTTAAGTTTATTCGTCACATACAAAAATACAAATCTTTCCACTTTATAATATTAGTATAGATAGTAAGGCTTTATGTAGACTTAGCTGGGTGTAGACTATATAAATTGTTATTGAGGCATCAAACGTTCAGAAATAATTGTTACTCTATATTTATTATGAGTTATGGTTACCTAATACATTTTCTTCATTTTCTTTTGCAAAATTGACAAAAACAATTTATGCGGCTTACATCTAAATCCCATATTTGATAGACCTACTAATGCTCAAATAGATTTCGTTCAAAAATAAGTAGTTGAAATAATATGTTCTGCGAAAAGTTCAATATGGCACTAACCTATTCGAACCTTGTAGACGTTTATCAAAACATTTTTATTTATTGCAAATATTTATGACAGACAGACTAATAAACGATCCCATTTTCGTTATGATCGTCTTTTTACTGTGACGAACAACAAAAATATAGGAAACCATAACAAGAGCATCATAAAAATAATATAGGTTATTACAAAGTCGTGTTAGTTCATAGATATAGATTGGATAGATATTTTTGAATAATTATGTTCCAAATATCACATTCCGATGAGCCGTTTTTTCATCAAAAACGTTTAACTTGACCAATTTATCAGATGATCAAGGAAGGCAACCTTTTGTGACAGGTGTCACTGTGACAAATGTCAAAAATATGTTAATTTGTAACATTTTTGACGCAATAATCAATAAATTAATTATTGGCGACGGATTTTTAGGATTATAGAGTTAATGATTGTTTTGTTGCGTGCCATTGATTAGTTCGTTAAGGCTTTTGTAAATATGTATATTAGGTACTTACTTGATGTATTTTTAGAGGTTGTCTCGATGAAGATTAAAAGCTCAGACGACATAATGGTAAAATAATATTTACATTTTTGATTTCTATTAACTTTGTTGGTCGAATTGTCAAGATTAACTAGAAAACAATAACCTGCATCTTAGTTTTTTTGTGACCTTATTTTCTTTCTTATTTGCTACTGAGAATAAATTGAAAAAATGGTTAGTCTGTAAGCGAGGCGAATGCCAGAATCTATCCTTGTAGGTATTAAAACACAACATATTACATGGGAGATTTATATCATTCGTGAATTAAAAAAAACAAGCTTTTATTTAAATAAAAACGTAACCTAGGCGGTTGAAAATAAATATTATCCATCATCTTGGAGCGGTAGCCATATTGACTTAAGTGGGATGTTACTAACTTTATCGTTTTCTACTCTTCAAGCCCTTTCATATGATACCCATATTAAGGGAGTTGAGAAAAATATGTAATCCGCCATCTTGGAGTGGCGACCATATTAAAATTATTACAATATTGAGTATTGCATATTGAATTGTCACCAGAACTAAAGGTGTATGTAAAATTTCAGCTCAATCGGATACCAACAAATGGTTGAAAAATGGTTCGCAAATTCTGACGGACACCTTACAAACATACATACGAACAGTGCAAATTCAATAATATAAAAAAAACTTGTAAAAATAATCAATACTCTTGAAGAGTGATCCCAAAGCGATTATTTTAATATTGTGACCGGATCTAACTTCTCTCACTCTCTATCTAACTTCTATACAACTACCCAAATCAGACTAATTTACCCAATACTACATCAATATCCCTACCCTCAGCCTGTCACACAATCCCAAGCACCCATAATACTCGTAGCCCTGCCTACCCCAAAACATAACACACAAGCGATCTGATACTGAACATATATAACATAAGCCTCAAGTTTCTAATTGATTTGGATAAGCTATTAAGCCTCGTTGATGGATGCGTGGCTTGTTTACAGAACTACCATAAGCCTGCCCTGTTTGTACACCGGTATATGCCTGGAGTAACGCATTATTGAATCTAAACACCTAATTTAAATCTGTGGAATTGAGTTTAACTGTCTGTGTAGTCTGATTTTGGAAGGATTTGTGTGATGGTATGCGATTGACAAATATGTATTGGAGTTTGTAAGGCAAGTTTTGTAATACCTAGAGGAATATTTATTATTAAAAACGTTTTAAACGAGTTTTCGGATTAATTTTAAAACGTGTCGCACATCACAGGTGCTCCAGATTCGTGTGAAAATCGTGTTATTATTATTTTAAATAAATTTTCAGAGAGCTAGTTTTTGTCAGCAGCTTGGCTCGCATGATGACTTGGTACCGAAATAAAATATTTTTCCTTAACAAGGCCATGGTGTACCTGGCCAACTAAATCTGTTTGGTCGTTGAGGCGAGAATGATTACAACATAGATTCCTATTTTTTTTGAGATGGGTTTACTCTTGACTCTAGTCTAGGTCATAGATGACAGAGACAAAGTCGACGATGGAGCGAACTTACCTAGAAGAAGCCTGTTCACTCTAATTTTGAAGAAAGAGAATACTACAGATTTAAGTTGTAGATACACATAGATACAGATTTATAATCAGATCAGATATGTAAGCAACAGCTTAACTTCATTTAACGTAAAATACTCCTATCGAAACTTCAACTCCAAGTTACCAGGAAAAATGGCCCGGTTAGATATGACCGGCCATATAAAGTCGGGCCCAGGGCGGCACGGGGCTTACGACCGTCGACGTCGGTGCACGTTTACCGGCTGATAGCCCGATGATTGATGACCGACTGAGAACTTAGTGCCTATGAACGACAATTATGAGTCTCCGGTGAGCGAAAATGTTCTACTAAAGAAAAATAGAACTAAATAAGCCGACCGATAGCTTTAGTTTGCTTTTGTACGTTTTTGCGTGTACTTGTTCAGTAGTAAGTAGATAAATCATGTAATTGAAATTGTGTTGGGGAGGATCAAGTAGGATAACTTGCAAGGTGCTGCCTGATTGAGTCGGGTTTTTAAGGGTGCCACAGGCAAGTCTGATTAAGTAGACGACAACCTCCTAGGTTGACCTGCGAGAGGCCACTGATAAAAAAAAGATGAAGGAAGGCGGTGACCGAGTGGCGTTAAAGGCTTGGAAGAAGTGTGGAAGAAGTGCTGGTCGTCACGCGGTGAGATGATAATAAAGAAAGGAAAAAACATTGATATGTCGATATTTTATCAGGTGTATTTATAAAACAAAGCAAAAAGTTACTTGAAAATAAAAAAAAACTGGCCAAGACTTGCACACGAAGGGTTCCGTAGCCGAAAAAAAACATGTTTCTTGTATGGGCACCCCTTTTATTTTTAATATTATTAATTTTTTGTTGTAATAGCGTCTATAGAATATACTTAAATATACATCATCTGTGAAAATGTCAACTGTCTAGCTATCATGGTTCGTGAGTTACAGCCTGGTGACAGACAGACGGACAGTGGAGTCTTAGTAATAGGATCCCGTTTTTATCCTTTGGGTACAGAACGCTAAAAAAAGTGTATTACATCACGGCTGCGCCAAAAAGGACGACTAGACGGACAACACTGTTGCCATCTCGGGTAAACCTGGATGAGGTTGACACAAGAACTAAAAGAGAGCCCTATACCCAGCAGTGGACAAAGTCGGGATGTGGATGAAGTTTTTTTTTTTTTTTTGACGGGGACCACTCGCACTGGTTATGTGGATGAAGATGTTGCGTTTTCCTTATCTATATTTTCTGTAACTTATACTGGTGTACATAATAAAGATTCTATTCTATTCTATGTTGAGGTAAATACCAGCCGGATTTTTCCGATTATTTTGACGCAAAAGTCTTATCTGAAACTCAACCTATCGCTTAACAAATTAAACTGGTTTCAATAAATAAGTGATCAATATTCAGAATTTAGTTCCTAGATAAGCGCAGACTAATTTGTAGATCATTAAAAGATAAGAGTTGACACATAAACAACATTCTTGGAACTTTTATTGGAGTAACATCCTGTTGACATTCTTTGTTTAGTTCTTGTATAAGAAGCTTGCCGGAATTCCTTCTTAGCAACTGTCAAACAGAAACTGTTTACCTAGTCTTATAATATTATACAACAGGATAGAATAGATTATTCCTCAAAATATACAAAACTCGTGTAAGAACGTGAAAAAAATAAAGTAAAAAGGGCAATGTTTGGAGGTAATCCCTTTATCGCCTTTTACAGTACAGGAAGAGAAAAATATATAGCCCTTCTGCGAAACCATTAACAAGACTGTGTTCCAAATTTTTCGGAAAATCCGTCAGATAATCGGAATAATCAGTGTTTCATAACTGCTTTGTTCGAAACAAGCATCTATTGGCATAAATCCAGCCGATTAAGCAATAATTCGTGTACACTGGCGATTTGTACCACACTTAGCGTTAGATTTACTGGGCTCGGACGGACAATCAACCAACCACGGCCATTATATCTAGTGTGGCCCAATATTTATCAACACACTGGTGAAAACCGCCGGCGAATGCTGCGTTTTCGCTGCAAATAACAGATAAGCACGTCCCGATGCCGCAATGGTCCGTGCCTCACGAAATAAATGCGTGATTTATGATTTTAGACAAGGAGTAGAGAGGAAATGGAATGAATGGGAAAAATTGGTAAAAGATTTCTGTGGAATAACGTTGTGTGTGTTCCAATTTCTGACAGTAAACACGTTAGTAACTAAATTGCTACAATCTGAGGTTTTCCGGAATAGCAAATGGTGCCAGTTGATAATAATTCAATATCGGCCAGTAGCGTAGAATTGTTGATGCTTGATAATATTGTTGCTGTCGGTACCTGAGTTGATGCCTCTGCACCAATTTACAGTTTATTACTCGAATACGGTAAAGCAAAAGGAGGATTATTACTATTATTTAGCTATACATTTATCTGTCAACAGTATTCCAATAAACGGTATTCCGTTTTGATCGCATTCTCCGACAAAGTATTCACAGTTATAACATAAATCACAGTAATACAACTGATACAAGTGGTTCATTTAAGTATGCTCTGTCAGTTATAGGAGACCACAGCATGCATGTACAATTATTGTACATGTAACTAGGTGAAAAACAAAATGTAGATTGTCGTCGAATAGATCTTATTTATACGACGACAATTTACATTATGTTCTTGTGAACATTGTCTATTTGTGCACTCCATGTCTTCACTCCTCCGTGTTTCAGTGTACAAAACCCACGCGTCCGAACAAGCCTGAATACTCCCCTGATTGGGGAATTCGTGTCCGGGTATGAGAGTCGTAAGATTAAATTGCTCCGAGACGCCATTGGTCGCCAAATCGAGCACTAAATATCTTCTTTTTTTATTAAGTCTCCCAAGATGAGGGTCGAGGCGTTAAAATTCTTTTTATTAACGATCTCGGGAACTAATCCGAGTTTTTGATTATGATATGGCGAATTTTGAAGCATGGTTGCTGTAGGCATTTGTGTATGAAATTATGAGTTAAGTATTCACTTTATTTTACGCAATGTTTTTTATGACTTCGCTCATGTCGTCAAACCCTCAGAAAATGTGCATATTTTGCGTGGTAATATCTATTGGTGATTTTCGTAAGCGGATCAGCAGTGCGATTCTAAAAACATGTCGAAGTGATCACGAAGTGGGCTGCCATTCCATCTTGATTACATGGATTGAGAGCTCACTTCGTGATCACTTCACCCAAGCCTTCACTTCGACATGTTTAGAGAATCGACCGGCAGTACCATGTAGGTACTGCTGGTCGATTCTCTAAACATGTCAACAACATCCACTAATGATTTCTATTACACAATCAGACAGATAAAACCTAGGGGCTATTAAATCGAGAGTGAATAGGATACTTCTAGGCAAGCACGTTCCATCGTCGAACACATCATCGCTTACCTTCAGGTGAGATAGTGGTCAAACGTGAGCCTATCAATAATACTAAAAAAATAAACAATTTTACCTCTTTTACAATATTAGTTTTATTATCGTGAGCTAATTCTTGCAATACTTTACCTCGTAAAAGGAGCGTTTTATTGACTAGCCACTCGAAGAATATAAATGAATATCATTGCAATGCAATTAAGGCTAAAATCAAACAATATTTTAAATGCGAAAGTGAGTCTGTTAGTTTGTTTGTTACACTTTCACGCCTTAATCGCTGAAACGATTTTAATGAGTTTTGGTACAGAGATTGATGGGACATTGGAAACGGTTATAGGCTACTTTAACACGGGCAAAGCCGTGGTAAAAAGCTAGTTTTCAATAATTTTCATTACAATTTTAAATCTTATCTTATTGTAGGTATGTATAATTACACGGCACCTGTTTTTACATAATCTTCTTGACATAAAGTCGTATAAATATTATCATCAAGTCAATGACTGTTGGTTTATACATTATTCAGTTATTATAGCGCGTGGATGGTGTCCGGATAATTAGTTGAAGCTATTTATTGCTGGACTATTCATCATTCAGCCTATTGCAATCAACTAGAGAATGTGTTAGAGGAAAATAAAATTGAACCTCTACCATAATGGTATCAATCATAACTCGTATTCGACTGGCCTGTTGGTCGAGTGGTTAGTGACCCTGACTGCTAAACTGGAGGTCGTGGGTTCGATTCCCACTCAGGACAAATCTTTGTGTGATGAGCATGATCATTTGTTCTGTGTCTGGGTGTAATTTGTCTATAATATGTATGTATTTAGATATATATAAGTATGTTTAACAGTTGTCTGGTTGCTATAGCACAGGCTCTGCCTAGTTTGGGATCGCATGACCGTGTGTGAGTAGCCCCAAGATATTATATTATTATATTACATTATTATTATATGTAGGGCCCGACACTAAGTGATGTAATTTAGTCAAAGCCAAATTTAGACAAATTTATTCAAAAGTTAGTTCAAACTTCAACAGGCTGACAGATCAGCGATAAAGATTGTCGAAATGTCAAAAGAATTGACCACTTGACATTTCAGTGGCGCTTGTTAATCCCGTGTCGCTGTTGGTCAACTGCGGCGAAGGTGGTGTGACGATCTGATCATGTTTGCTGACCAAACTTGGCCAGGGATCACCCAAGACAGAGAAGCTTGGAAGGAAAAAGGTGAGCTTTGCCCAGCAGTGGAACTTTTTGGCGATTATAACGTTGATAGAATGTCACTTTTTCTAGGCCGCTTGTCCTCTTATCAGTTCATGGAATTATTAACACAAGTATCCGAATTGAAGAAATAGTACGCCGATTTATCAGCTGTCTAAATTTCAGTGTCTTACAGGAACGAGGGTCGATGGGGTCTAAAGGTTCTAGAGTAGTGACCGCGTACCGGAAGACGCAGCGGTAGAAGGCCTCCCCCAAAATAGACTGATGATCTGGTGAAGGCTACGGGAATCCGCTGCATGGGTAACTCACGGGAGCGGTCGATGTGGCCATACTAGAGGGAGGTTTATGTCCAATAGTCGAAGTCTTTTGGCTGAAATGATGATGAGAACCAGAAAGCAGTCCTAGATTTGTAGCCTTAAAAGTCCTGTGAGGGCCACAGACCATGTAGATTTAGTAAAAAAAAAACGGTTAAAGTAAAGTAAAAATTTCCGCGGGAAAGACTGCTGCGGTAAATCCCTGGTCCACGTTTATATCAGAGTTGTTTAAGCATGAAACGTTCTTAGAATCCACTAAGACATCCTTGCAACTTACGCAACTAGAATCACTGTATACTTGTTCCGCTGGAATGTAGAAATGTAAGCATTAATTCTGAGATAACTGCATTAATATCACATTTAGAACTTATGCGCCACATGTGGGTAGGATTCAATGACTAGACACCGACCTACGTTTACGTAATCAATTCACCAAGTAGGATAATTGTAACTTTGGAATTGTAAGTTGTAACAAGTTTTGTTGCGAACTATTTTAATCAATAGGGTATTTGACTTAAAAAATCTAATTATTTTATTTTTTATTTTATTTCTTAAAAAAACTTACAGCTAGGATACAGATAGTTGACAGTTAGTGAAAGAAGGCCAATTAAAAGTTTTCACTGACAATGTTAGTGTAGCACAAGAAACAGTAGACAGGCAAGAGAAAGTAAGAATTATTAAGCACCTAAATTATAGAATGAAAAAATAACAAAAAAAAACGTTTTGAGTATGTGCGTGGATGGCTATAACAGTAGTTGAAGATCATAGAAACATTGGATAGACTGTGTGAATGACGATATCGCACGAAAAGTGGTGACTACTGTGATGACGGGTTAGGCTTGTCGCAAACGGGCCACCGATCACAGCCACCGGTGGCTGTCCTCGCGCTACCACCACATTTGTAACAGTGGCAGAAGTGCACGACAGCCACCGGTGTTCGGAAGCCGCCACATTTTATAACCCGCTCTCCGCTGCGCAGTGATATCGTAAAATCTAAGTATCGATATTTCCATTAAGGCGTCGTGCTCCATGGGGACGCGTGCGATGCGTACGCGCCTAGCTGCGCGGGGATGGAGCAGCGTGAGTAGCGGGTGGCGTCTTGTGTGGGCCGCAGCGAACGCAAATATCGAGTCGCGGACATTTACGTGTTAGTCGCTGTCGTTGGCCACCGGTGGCTGTGGTCGGTGGCCCGTTTGCATCGAGTCTTAGGGGCTAGTAGTTATGGAAAAAAGCATGTTGTACCGACTCCAAATAAATTGGCACCAGGTCAAAAGAATGATGAAAATGCTTTGATAAATAGTAACTTAATGATATAATTTAAAGTTCATAATTTGTCGGCAGGTGTGTCTGCTATGGTTGCCAGTGCTCAACCAGCACTTCTATATTATTTAGGATTAACTGAGAATAATTGCTGAGTTAGAAATTTATATTGACTATCTTCTCAAGATAAAGGATTGAGTGACAAACAATTAAAAAATATTTTTAAAAAGTAAATAAATATTTGCTCTGGAATAAAAATGATAATGTCACTGAATGTGTTATTCTATTGAAAATTTGACGTGAAACCACACAACTTAGACCAGTCTCACAATATAGAATAACGTAGGTTTTATTGTATTTTCAATTGTAGAAATAATTTCCACATAAATGGTTTCTTGAAGTGAATAATTGTACTTATTATTTTTCGTACGACTACAAACACTAATTTTTCTTCATAATCCTGTTTATGATTAGTTATCTAAGCTTATTATTTACAAGCTTGTTTTGCTTTTAAATGTATTAATTAGATTGCGACTTGGAGCGTCTGGTTTTAAAATAATGTATGTTAGTTTTACATATGATAAGATAAATTCATGTACTCGTAAAATAATACTTAAGATACAAGCGTAGGGCTTGTTATGGCGATGTCATTAGGCAAAACTCAACAATTACTCTATGTATAGATTATAAAAAACTGAAAAAAAATGTCAGTCTCATAGGTATTTTTGAGAACTTGTTGTTTCTGAAAAAAGTAAGAGTTTCTTTGCGTGATCGATTCAGGAATGATGATATCCGCAAGAGAACCAAGATTACCGACATAGCTCGAAGGATCGCCAAACTGAAGTGGAAGTGGGTAGGCCACATTGCTCGCAGAACAGATGTTCGATGGGGCCGAAAAGTTCTAGAATGGCGACCGCGTACCGGAAGACCTAGAGTTGGAAGACCTCCCACACCTGGTGTGGGTCGCGGGTAGCCGATGAATGCGAGACGCACAGGACCGGTTGTTGTGGCGACACTTGGGGGAGGCCTATGTCCAGCAGTGGACGTCGTTAGCCTGATATGATGATGATGATGATGGGTAGGGTACATTGCTCGCGGAACAGATGATCGATGGGACTGTAAGGTTTTGGAGTACCGACGGCGTACCGTAAGACGAAGATACTCATTTTATTTCCTAAATATTTTTTCTCAGATATTAAGACAGAAACCTATTTTTTTCTGAGTTTTCAAGTAGGGATCTTTTTGAGATATTTTAAGAGACGCTATACAGTTTTAAACGACGTTTGAGTAACCTGTACTTATACCGAAACTTACGTATATATTAATTAAAATGTACATAAGCATGCACAACAGACTCGCCCACTTGAAACGGTATAAGTTATATGTAAATATGCTCTTTCTCAGATATCGAGCACAATCAGACACACACACATCATAACAAATGTTTTATAACCATTCAAGTAGAAAAATTTCAGAAGGAAAATATGGTCAAGAAAAATAAACATTTTGCCGCAACGTTGAACGCAACGCAAAAGTAATTGGTTACTTCTAGCAAGCGTGCTTCATCTTCGACCACATCATCACGTACCATCAGGTGCGACAGTGGTCAAACGCGTGCCTAGCAACGGCAAAAAAAAAGAAGTTTCTGCACCGGCTTCGCCCGCATGGATGTCGGGAATTATCCCAAGGGACATACTTCCGGGATGAAAAGCCTAGGTGCTGCGCCAGACTATAATCTATCTCCGTGCAAAATTTCATTCTGCCGATCTGGTGTGATCGAGTCACAAAAATCCATTGATCCAAACTTTCACATTTATAATACTGCTATTATAAATGTGAAAGTTAAGACCCGTAAATAAAAATAAAACTATACTCTTTAAAAAACCCAACAACTTAACTGATACAGCCTTATGGCTAGTTTACACAGTGCAAGCTAGCGTGCGAGCTAGTCTGCCGAGTAGCTGTCTAGTGCAGTACCTAATTAACGAGTGACTGGCACGTGCAAGTTGGATAGTAGCTCGCAACCGAGTTAATTCAACATTTTTTGTTTTCACTCGCCTGCCCGCTGACAGTTACTAGCACATGGCAGCAGGTCGGACATCACTCGCATCGTTCGGACGCTTTCGGCTGAAGCTTGCCAACGTCAGCCAGGCAATTGCGAGTGCGACCTGAATTTTTGGGTGCTGCGACTTGCAAGAGATTGGGCAGTTACTATCACCGTGTAGACAGCTAAGACGAGCCGAACTACTGGCATGCAAGTAGACGATCCGAGTAACTGTCTACTGTCTTGTCAGCTGCTCGCACTGTGTAAACTAGGCATTAGTTTCAGGTGAATATTAAAATTGTAAGGGACTAGTTTCCTTTGAAAGCACCTGCTTACCTTCCCACGCCTGGGAACCACTGAAGGAAATGGATTTCTATTGTTACAACTACTTATTATGTTATAAGCAGACATGCTTAAGTTTCCTGATTGTTAAAATTCACGATAGTTATGTTGGGTTTATGTCTACAAAATAAGGTTTTATTAGCCACAACTTAACTTTCGTGCATTTACCGAAGTAGCTGAGTTAGATATGGTAAATTGTTCTGAACTATATTTGAACTCAGTATTAAAGATGATTATCAAACAGAAAATCCATTTCAAACATGACAAAGTTCAAATACCATTGCAACCCATACTTTAAGGACCTTTTCACGAAGTTTTGAGTTTATTTTTAAGTGACCACACTTAAAAATCTACCTGAAATACACAACACTAAATTCGATGCTTGACTTTGTGATGATGAATTTCTATTTATTATTTCAAGAAAGAAGAAGCTTAATAACATACCGAGACTCCTCCGTGCCTCGTTAAGCCGTTTTGGTCCGTGCTGTCATTTGTAGATCTTTGGCAGTTGTTACGTATTGTTAGAATACAGAAAAGCTATGAGTTGAGCTAAACTGAATAAAATTATTATTTACGGAACCAAATGGCAAGTCTCCCGCATCGAACGAAAAAATAATCACAATCATATATACCGATATACAGATATCGGAATAATCGGTATACATACCTACATAAAAAAACCACCGAATTGACAACCTCCATTTTTGGAAGTCGGTTAAAAAACTTATTTCTGGAAAAATGTGGGTATTATTAGTATTCGTGTTTTAACACGAAGATCCAAACTTGATTTAACTGGTTTACTAAACATTTTCATGTACACGTAATACTAGGTAATTATGTAACAAACAATTTTGTAATCATAACACATGTAAAACCAATTAAAATTAAACTAATGATGGATATATGGATACACGAATATTGGTAATTTGATTCGTAATAGTTCCCTGGTGGCGTTGTTTGTAAACAATATTGATGTTGAGGAACACGTGTAGGAGTCGGGTCATAGAGGTGGTTGAATTGGTGACTTTCAAGTTAGCGTTCATGTGTGGGATTTTTGGGCTGGTTTAAGTGTCATTGTAGTAAAGATCTGTAAGGCAATTCTTGTATTTTAAGAAGCGTTCCTATTCGCACCTCAGTCGCAAACTGCCAAAAGCACCAGTTATTACCGCTGTCAATTTTTTTTTGTTTTTGCAAATTTCCGCAAAGCTGTGTTTTCAGGTTAGTCTATCAGAAAATAAAGGCCTTCATAAACCTTACTATGAGCACGTTAAGCCATTGGTTCCGGACTCCCGGCTGTCATTTGTAGATCTTTGGCAGTCGTTACGGAATGTCATGAGCCATTAAATCTGAATCCAGTCTTGCCAAGAACTACTATGTTGCCAAGTTAATGGGTTGTGGAGGTTTGGTAGGCAGCCGCTCCACGTAAAATACTGGTATTCAGCTGAAGCCGACCCCAATATAGTTGGGAAAAGGCTAGGCAGATGGTGATAAGCCTTACTACGAATTTTGAACCTGCCTTTAAATGTTTCTCGAGGTTAGTTTTTCATGCTAGGCTAGCAAGATTCAGATAGGAAAGCAGAAAGATAGAATATCTTCGAAATTATTATTTAGTCACAAGGAAAATTTTATTAAAGCGCTCGTCCTCTCTTTTACTTATTTATAATTTTACTGTAGGTATAGGTGTATCACCTGTACGTGTACAAGTGTTATACATAGAACCGTCTGAAATCCTCGGGAATGTCACCCTGGAACGGGCAGAAGGGTAACAGGCTCTCACACCCTGACTTAAATCGCACGGTCTTTAACTACCTCTGGCCGGAACGCTGGGTGCTGGCGACCTTTGTAAGTTGTAACGCTCCCCAGGCCAGGTTGGTCCATATTGGTTCATGAGGAACCCGTCACCTTCTGTAGCCGTATCAATCCCAGTTTCTCTCGAGAATTTGCTTCCTATCTTAGCTTCTAAAACAAACCTCATGTAACCCAGGCATAGTTATAGCCTAGAGCTTCTTTTCAAGCAGGGAGGAATAACCAATGATCAATTGATCACTGTGTGCCTATGGACGAATTCAATGAAACGATCAAACGGTATTTCCTTACAATGTTGCCTTCATCGTGAGTCAGAGATGTCTTAGAATCAAACATGACATTCCATCGGTAGGTATGTGCAGAATTGGTTTTAAATCAGAAATCTAAGTAGTTAATGGTAATGATTAAAATCAATAAAATATTAAGTTTATTTGGAAGCCCCGTCTTGGGTATTCTCCAAGGTAAGTTCAAGGTACATCTCCTTATATTTTGTCGATGACTATTATTATATCTCTGACGTCACAGTGAGACTCCTTTGAGGTCATAAGTGACGTTTCGAAATATGATGACGAATATAAAATTAACATAGGCTTGCCGGATTCATGTTGACATTGGGATAATTATTTATTGAAGAATGACTTATTGTCATGTTTTTCGAAATTGTATTTCGATGAATCATTTCAAAAATATGTTGGAATGATAACATTGTGTGTTTACGAGAATCATCTTTAAAACAGAATTATTCATGAATGTTTATTTTTCTTTGTTTCTTCCCGGATTTTGTGGTTATCGGCGATCATTTTCTTTGTAACTGTTTATGGTTTGTTATTTTGACTCAACCGACTCAGTCAATCATAGACCGTCAATCCAATTGAGCTGAAAAGCGTCACATGATAACCTTGTCGATACACGGATACCACTCCAGGGTCGCGCGAAGGAGATACAAGGCCTTCGCCCCAACCACCGCTATAGGAGAAGACGCCCCGGGCGTCAGGAGTTGCAGGGCGATTCTCGGCCACCATAGGCGCGGGCCTGCGGACGGCGAGCGTTGGGTTGCTCGCTGTCCGATCACCACTAGGCCCGGGTCAATGGCGCGTCGTTTTCCGCCTCAAAGAGATGTCAGCATAGGAGACGGGGCCCGCTGGGGCCAGAGCCTGCCAGAGTTGCGGAATTTGTTCGAAAGAATCACCGCGGCCCTGGAACGCAAAGGGCTTTAGAAGGAACACGGATGGGTTTTAGTCAGTAAGAGTCTGACACGCTCTTTCGCTTCACCCAGAGCGTAAGAAGTCATTTCATGATTTCCCATTCTTAAAAAAGGGCCCAGTTTCTGGTATGAAAATAATCGCAAAATGAATGTAAAATTGTCAAACTCATGCACTGTTTTAAATTTGTGGGAATACTTGCTTTTCAGGAACCGGGACTCATCTGCTCAGTGATCGGCTTCGATCATCCAAGATTGTTGTTTTTTACCGTGTGATATTAGCGTCTATTGGAATTAGAATGCTGTAAACTGAACATGAATCACGAAAAGATAAATGTTTGCTTTAAGTTTCAAAGTGCTGACAGTAGCATTTCCTCTGAGTTAAACTTTAAAATGCTCTTTATCCGCAACCGTTTCAACACCTGCCAAGAGAATTTAAGCTGAAAAAATCAAACTCCGCATTAAAAATAAATCACAAAACTCAAACTGGTCCAAGTTGCGTCTCCCGTTTCCCTCTAAAGTTTCGTATTTGGAGACGGAGTGAATTTGTCGGTTACTCAGCCATCAATCAATCTTGTCAGTCGCAAGTCTTAAGCGGCAGAATTACTTTTAGGTATATCAGAAGATCCGTCCTTAAGATACACGCTGAAATATTACTTTAGCAGGTTTCCTCACTTTGCGTTTATTTAAAGACATTTAGATGAAACTTGATTTCCTTTTTCTCGTTACCGAGTGACGTATGTTCGAACACCAGTCATCAGCGGTGAATGGATTTCTGTTTGACTTGATAACGATCTGGCTTCTTATTCGAAGTTTAAATTCATTCTTAAGTTTTTTTTTCGGAATGATACCGTTCATATCAGTGGGGTCACATCTTTATGATTAAGTTTTTTGTCTTTAATATTTTACCCACCTTATTAAGCTATGATAGCTTTTAACTGTTATAAAATTGGTAGAATGGGGTTATCGCTCAATAATCTTGCAATCAATATTTCGTATTGCTGTCAGGGTGTTCGAAGATTCCCGATCTTCATCGAACAGTACATCGACACCACTCGAACTCTTCTTTTGTTGTGTTTTGTAGGTTAAGATCAGGTTACTGGTACCAGTAGGTAACTGTGTATTGACATCATGATGACTATGATTATTGGAAATACCAATTTAATTTTTGATCAAATTTTGATAACGAGGGAATTCACCTTATGCATTGATTTGTATTAATTTAGGTATACGAGAAGGATGTTTACTAAACGAATTACGGAAATTGGTGAGACTGCTGTAGCGTTTGTCATAGAGACATTATTTCCCAAGAATCAAATGACTCAAAAACGCAATTTAAACTCCAAGATCACTCACCAAGTCATCGACCCCTAAGTAAATTTTAATTCGCACATAACACACGCCAGCTCCTTCCCTATAGTGACATCAAACATACGAGTTCCTAATAATTAATGTCTAGTAAGCACAACTAGGGAAACTATCTCGAGGCGGGAAAGCCAGAGGCATCTGACATATCCAATTAACACGGCATCCGGTTCCGGCGGGATCAGGCGTGCCAACTGTGAACGTGTACTATTATGTTGGCACTTCCTTTGGTTTTGATTTCTTCAATGGATCTGCTGGATGAGGCGCCGTGTGGTGTCTTTTTGAACTATTAATGGTGATAGGTTAATATATTGATATGTAATATAAGTATGATAAAATAGGAACTCTTAGTCTGGGCCAAGCAAAACTTCGAGCTGTATTTTTGAAATTATACGAGTGACTGTAACTCTAGCATATTAGCATAGCGGCTACGGCCATGGGGTATGTTGATAAAAATTATCCTCTGTCTCCAGGCTTGATCCTATTTCTATGCTAAACGTGATAACCATTTGTTTAGGCATGATAAGGTTACACACAAACAGATAGACAGACAGAGTTCCCTTAGCATTTATTATTATTTGAATAAAGGCTTCAATACAAAAACTTTTTAATGTTTTTACAGCCACTGAAATTCTTAGTAATTAGACTTAACTTTATTTTAAGTGAGTGAGTAATAAATGGAGTGTCAACTTTTGTTTAACAATTCGACTCGCAAATAGTAACAATTGAAAAGAAAAATTACTTTATCATGCACATGTTCTAACTGGTGATTGATTATTTCGAACCATAACTTTTAAGTATTATATTTATGTATAAACAACGATGCGACGATAGTTGGGATTCAATTAATGCAAACGATATCTTTAAAGAAGTAATTTTTAAGTTCTTTAGCTATTTTGTTTTTTATTTCGATTCATTTCACTGAACTTTACTACAAGTTTTTCTTAGATTTATAAATAAACTTGCACCTTGTCATTTTAAACATACAAAACAACGTTTTTGTTACCTATTCTATTATAAAAATATGTTGTATTCCGGTCGAGGTTAAAGATTAAAAGCGTGGATGAGTAATACGATATTTCACGCTACCTATTACAATTTAGTTGTTCAGAATTCATGGGTAATTAAAACTTTGATAAATTCTGCTAATATATTTTGATGTCATTATTTTATTTTACTTTCTTTATGAATGTCTCATTTGGAAACTTGGGTTCTTTATGTAGATTTAATGTAAAACAATGTTTCCAAAGGTAACCCAGAGACCACGACTTTAAAAAAAATATATAAAATAAATATAACAACAACGGCTTGATTATTTAAACTTTATTTACAGTAGTGGTAGATACATAGACGGACTTAATGAAACAAAGCATTATCTGTTACAACAACTAAATGATGTTAGAAAAAATATTTTCGATTATACCTAAATATATTTATTTTAACTTAGTCTTGTCAGAACGTTTTATATAGAAACAATTAGTTATAACTACGAAAAAGAAAGGAATATGTTCAGTTATTGTTACACCCCATCATAGCCTAGCCTTTTCCCAACTATATTGGGGTCGACTTCCAATCAAACCGGATTCAGCTGAATACTAGTATTTTACGTGAAGCGGCTGCCTACCAGACCTCCACAACCCACTAATTGGGTAACACGGTACTTTTTGGCAAGACTGGATAAATGTCATTTTCTTTTAATTTAATTGTCTCGGAGTTATTATTCCATTCTTAAAACAACATTATAATATCTTTAAGTATTCGAGATTGCATAATATTTTTGTATATACAGATGTTTGTAACAATACCAATCAAAACTTTATTTCGTCACATTTTTCTGCATCAACATTCTACTGCGTCGTTTTTCTTAGATTCGTTTGATAATGATGCTTTAAAGAAAAATTGAAAATTTCAGTTTGAACCATATATAACACCATCGTCAAAATACAAGCATACCCAGTATTCATATAAACGTTTCTTTATGGGAAATTCATACTATGACTAACAAATATTTCAAGTCCGACAGTTTCTTTCATTGGGAGGTTAATATTGGCCATACAAATATATAATTTGTAGTATTCATGTCGTCTTTTCAAAATGTATAAATATATATAAATGCAATAAAAAAAAAATTAAAAAAAATGTAAAATAGATATAAATAAGGTAATAGGAATTTCAAATTATGCAACATTTATTTAGACTACATAATTTCTTATATGACCATGAACCTCGCGAAACTTAAGACCGGTATAAAATGTAAAACACTTATCTCCCTCATTTTCTTTTCATTGCAGGAAAAGCAGAGCTCCAGCCGGATTCAACGCTAAGCCGGCAGGATTGCTTGGGAACAAACTTCTTACTTTATTCAAAACTTTAAAATAAAGAAACTGGTAAAGTTATAGGAGGAGTACCTACATAGAGTTTAGTTTTATTTGTTTTCAAATACTTATAAAAAGATTGAAGCCTAACTACCCGCTTTTCGATCGAAATCTATGTACAAAATAAAGGATGAATTAGAAAATTGTGTTTAATATCTTCAATATTTTCTCTCATAAACAAGACCGTTTGCTTTGTTACTTTGCG
Source organism: Mamestra configurata (assembly GCA_002192655.3). NCBI lineage: Eukaryota > Metazoa > Arthropoda > Insecta > Lepidoptera > Noctuidae > Mamestra > Mamestra configurata. The sequence goes on from NDFZ01004790.1 coordinate 78,591, forward strand.
ATATTTTCTATTTTGCAAACTAACAAAGCAAACGATTATTTCTTAAGACCTCATGATTTCAAAGCCAATTACTATTTCAAAATCGATCAAAATCAGTCTATCAAAATAATCAAATACAAACTTCAAGATATTCAATTCTTGTAACATCCTTGCTATCGGGGCTGACGGGGGCAAGTAAGAACAATTAGTGAACAATTGTTTGGGACACCCGGGCAACCGCCTACGGCCGTCTAAGTCCGCAGACAGTGGACTAAGTCTTCCCTACTCGTTGTGGCGTATTCTATGAATAGTTCAGTAATGCGGAGGAGAATGGAGTAGTGAACACATGGAGTACTAATCAATACTTTGATATTTGTTGGAGAAGTGGTAATCGAAAACAATCACAATAACAAGAGTTGATTACTTGATTAGCGTTTATGTTCACAATTAGGTCCACGAACGTGTGATTTCATCTGAAACGTGAGTTAAGTTTCTTGAACCGCATGGCTTTTAATTCATCAACAGTAAAAGAGGTGACGTTTGTTAGTAAAATCCCAAGATTGGAATTAAATTCCGAACATAAATTGTCAGCATTTAAGAACAAAATAGATCTTTGGGATCTTGGTATTTTGCTCTCTATTAGGCTGTAATGAGTTATGGCTTCCAAAAACAGGCACGATGCGAAATTAAGACGACGATGATTTTATAGAAAAAGTTTCATCTGTTCTTTTTTTTATTGTCGTGCTATAGCACCTGTATGCGCGGGTTTAAAGGTCATAATTTGATAAGACGACGTATCTACTTACTGCGACCAAACTCACGTGCATGCTACCAAATCTAGCAAGCACTCCATTCGCTACCTATTGCGTGGTAAGCATCAATTATTTACATTTACACTGCTATAAAGCCGGTAATGAGATGACGTGTCCGTCGTGGCAATGCGTGCAGTCATCAAGTTCAGTGAGGTGGATACGCGTATTTAGCGGTTTGCGGCCACACTGATTGTTGGTTCAATGATGGTCGGTGATTGATAGCTGGTATAACCGTGTAATTTTTGTATTTGATTCTGTGTACCTGTTAATGCTTTACTCGCAATTTTTAAGTCAATTAAGTGTAATGCAGCTTAGCAGGTCCCTGTGAACATAAACAAGCTGATGAATCTTACAGAATGTACTGACAGACAACGCATAGTCTAAAGCTACTGGGTCTAGAAGCATGGAATTTTACAAAAATGAGTTTTTAGTCTTTTTCTTGATATAAATGTGTGCAGTACTTTGTACACATCGAGATAGCATATTGAATGCTTGATAACATTTGAATTTTCACTTTGACTCTGCAACAATATGCCCTTGACCCTTTTGTAAGAAAGTGAGGATAAATGAAGAATTTTTGAGAATTCACCCTTAAAGAGATTAAATTTGGTATGAAACAAACATTTTTGCCGATGAGCAACCTCATTGGGCATACGACTTGTTATTTATAATCTCGATTTTAAACTAGCCAATTCAAGCAAAGAAGGTTTTCAGCAAAATTCACGCTATTAGCTACCGCCATTTCGGCAAGAGGTCCTTGGTAAACGTGACACATGAAGTTCATATGACGTTGACGTATATTTTCTTATTATCAGAACTTAAGTGATTTGAGAGATGTCAGGTCATTTCAGAAAAACCTCATTTGAATCTACATAATTTAAAACAGAAAATCGTGACTAACACGGTTCTAGAATTCAGGCTTCATATTTCACCTAATTAATGATAATTACATCTCCGAAACTCAATATGTATTCGACTTTTAAGATATTTTTCGGTCTCGGAATTTCTAACGAATTAGAGCACGTGCTTAAAACATGTTGGCCTGTTTTCTACCTACCGATATTATGTAACAATGCAAAGTGGGACCTAACAGCCAGGGCTTTCTGATGCACGGAGCTAACTTAGTGTGCAATAGATGGTTACCCATCCATGGACCGACCTCGGCAAGCATAGTTTAACCTCAAACTTGCACCCTTGCTGTTATTATTTAACCGCGGACTAAATTGAGTGGTAAAAATATTTAACAAACTTGCACATCATAAAGTACCTTTAGTATCCACTAACTTTTGCCCGCGACTTCGTACGCGCAGGAAAAATGGGATCATTTTTCCGTAGGAATTTCGGGACGAATCATATCCCTAAATCTTCGTCATAAATAGCCTCATTTATCGGTGAAAACCGTATGAAAATCAGTTCAGCAGTTTTTGAGTTTATCGCGAACAGACAGACAAACGCGACTCAACTTTGTTTTATAATATGTAGTAGTAGTATCATTACCTAAGGATCAGTACGAACGGTCTATGACTCATCATCATCCTACATAGGCTGGACTACGATCGTCATCAAAATGTAATGTCACTTTACAGTGATATGCTCAGCATCCGTGAGTGACGTCGGAGTAATAACCGCGCATCTAAATTGACATTAAATGTCTTTCCCTATTGCGTAGTGCTGTGCAGTTGCAAGTCTATGCATAGCCGATGCATAGACTTGCAACTGCACTGAGCTTGATGGAAGACAGAGTTGTGTGGAAATGATTGCTATGTCATGCAAGATAAAATTAATTTTCCAAAGGTGTGTTGTTGCCCGACGAGAGTCTGTTTTACAGACTAATTAACCCTGCATAAAAGCGAGATTTAATCAACGATATTATTTATTGATTAATTCCATATATTTTGAGCTTTGTCCAATTGTCTAGACACACACAAAAATCGTTGAAATAGCCTGAAAGATTAAAAAAAAAATCGTTTAAATAGGAAAAGGTATTGTTGTTTGGTTAGCAGGCTGTGAATAAACGACGGTCTATCCTTGCGTATTAAAAGAAAAGTACAGATACCTCACTCATGAAAGATGACAAGAGGTTTATTTCATGGCAGAAACCGAGGAGTGACATTGATGCATTATAGCTTCCCATAGGAACTCTTCATCAGCCTCGTAGTACACAGTTACCTAAGAGTAAAAACATTATGTGGGTCTTAATTTTTTATTTTTTATTGATTTGTTCGTTTTTCAACGAATAGTACGAATCGTAAGAATATTTTTACCATTTCAGCAAAGTACTTAAATAAAATATATGAGAATGATTAAATTCTATCGATTTGTATTCTAAAAAATCTCAACCGTTTATGCAAAGGTGGGTCAGCTTATTGTGGTAACTGTGCATATGAGAATGTGTATCTTTGGACATATATTAAGATATAAGTCGTGCTTCAACGGATGAAGGATTTTTTATGAAATTTGGATATCCATGATAAATATATAGTAGGTAGGATACGTTTAACACGGGCAAAGCCGCAGGTTAGAATTTTATACAATGATGATAGAAAGATTTCAGAAAAAAAAATCCCACGATTTAAATCCTCCTTCGCTAAATGCGGGCATTTCATCAACAGACGGATGAAAGGGGCCTACCGTCTTGTCAAATGTCTCATGAGAAAAAATACGTCATCAATTTTACGCCTAAAGAATTTATCTTTCTTAAAATAGATAAGGAAAAAGTTCATCAATCTGACTGGCTTTTATTTTTATATTATTACGTCATAGGTCCCACTTTGCATTGTTACATAATATCGGCCGGTAGAAAACAGGTCAACCTGTTTTTAGCACGTGCTCTAATTCATTCGAAATTCCTAGACCGAAAAATATCTTAAAAGTCGAATACATATTGAGTCTCCGAGATGTGATTATCATTAATGAAATATGAAGGCTTTATTCTAGAACCGTGTTAAGTCACGGTTTTCTGTTTAAAATTAGATTCAAATGAAGTTTTTCTGAAATGCCGTGCACTACATCGCAGTACTGAGTCATCAGTTCCAGACATCTGTCAAATCGCTTAAATTCTGATAATAGGAAAATTGACGTCAACGTCATATGAACTTCATGAGTCACGTTTACCAAGGACCTCTTGCCGAAATGGCGGTAGCTAATAGCGTGAATTTTGCTGAAAATTTTCATTGATTGAATTGGCTAGTTTAAAATCGAAATTATAAACTACAAGTCGTATGCCTAATGAGGTTTCTCATCGGCAAAAATGATTAATTGCCAAATTTAATCCTTTTAAGGAGGAACTTACAAAAATTCTTCCTTTGTCCTCACTTTCTTACAAAAGGGTCAAGAGCCAAGGCATATTGTTGCAGAGTCAAAGTGAAAATTCAAATTGTTCTTAAACATTCAAAATGCTATATCGATGTGTACACAGTACTGCACACATTTATATCAAGAAAAAGACTACAAAACTATTTTTTGCAAAATTCCATGCTTCTAGACCCCGTGACTATGCGTTGTCTGTCAGTATATACTTTAAGATTTACAAAGACCTGATAAGTTGCATTACCTTAATTGACTTAAAAAATAATATTTTGCCTGTATACCAAATAGCTTTGTTGACTGTATTGAGGCCTACAATGACTTCTTAAAACGATCATGTATACTATATACTATCAAATAGACATAGGCTAGTATAATACACAATTCAAGCTGATAACTCAAAAGTGCTTAGTTATTTATTGTTGAACAAACATCACAAAATTAAACAAGAAACCTGATTAGATCAAATAAATAAGATCAATTAACATAATGTGTCTGGTATCAATGTCCTATTGATTTGATTTTTGTCAAATAACAACTTATTATCACTGCTAGATATCCTAGCTACCTAATAATTGTCTTACTATAAAATATGATCATGTTCATAGGGGTGTGAGCCTGGAGATCTATCATACAGGTCCCGAATCTAGTACAGACACCAGCTCTCACAAAGGGTCTAGCGTAAGGCGGAATAAGGTAAATAAATTACTGTAACAATGTACTTTGTAGGTACTATAATAAATGTGTAAGCTTGGATGTGTTAACTTGAACTTGAACTAATCTGGATGAAATTTTAGACAGTGATAGAATATAGTCTTGAATAGCTCATAAGCTAGCAACACTAGTATCATAAATGCGAAAGTGAGTGTGTGTTTTTATGTTACGCTTTAACGCCTAAAATTCTTTCGAAATTCATAAATTTAGTCATAGAGATATATACCCTAAAAACGCGAGTGAAGTCACGGGCAAAAGATAGTTTTTATAATTTCAATTCTTGAACATGCACATAATAGACGTTTATTATGTCAAATAACTTTACAGAAATAATATAAGTAACGTACAGAACGTAATACGCTGCTTTAAAGTGCAAAGGTTTTCACTGGTTTTCAGCCATATCGTATTTCATTAAGATCTAGGCTTTTGATAAGTCTGTTTATGTTATCAAAGTATTGCTGGGTCAATAGGTCGCACACACAATTTGTATTTTGCACATTTCGACCTTAGTGAAATAGTAAGTTTTGTGGTTTCGGCAAACCACGATGAACTGCTCCATCGGTCTCGCGTTTTCAAGCGCGACTGCTGTGCGTGGAGCTCTGGGTTTGATTCCCAGGTCGGGCAAAGTGCAATTGGATCTTATTTAGTTGCCTGGAGTTTAAAGGTGTGACACCCCCGTATTTGGAAAGCCGTTGATCCTACGCCAGATCTCTCAAATCTGACTATGACATGTATTGAAAGAGGGAGTGCACCTGTGTTTGCGCACACACTTGTGCACTATGATATGTCCCGCGTCGATGACTAGTCCTAGACCCTGTTTTCTGCTTTGCTTTTGGCAAGGAATCCAAGTGTCTAGTATATAGTAGCAGTACAAAATGACATTATTCAATCTCAAAAAATCACGTGGCATTTTCCATTCATTTAGATTTTTCGAGACTTCATTATTCACAGATTTTTGAAATTCGTTATCTCTGATATCATATCACTTCGGCTGAGTTAAAATTTGATATTTTATAATGAGTTCACTTCATTCGGGACACGCATTGATGATGTCAGTAAGAAGTTTAACTCTAGTTTATTTAATCATAATTATTTTAAGACCATATAGGATGTTACGGCAATTATCAATGAATTTATTGTTTCACATACCAATAAGAAACAGACGATGACTAAACGTGACAACCATTAAAATAAATAACTAAACTTCAAAAAAGCCGACTCCAAATAAAAAGCCGTGAATAATGTAAAATATGCTTTTAGGTGCAGTGCAAGGCCGAACAGAATCATAAATCATAAGACTTTTAACGTAAAAACCAAAAATATTAGGAAGTTAATTTGATACTTTTGTGTCAGCTTGATATTTGGCTAATCTGTACATGTGTTTTCCAACAATGGCTTATTTGTTGTCAGTTATAATAAAAAAAGCATCTATATTAGATTACTATGACTAATCACTTTTTTTTTTTCACTTACCCTTGTGATTTCATCAAATGAATGGACCCTAATCTTATTACAATCTAGCCTTGTCTATAGACTGGTAAGTAATTTAATTAAAACCTAAGCTGTTATTATTGTCTTTACTAAGAATGTGTTCAGTGTCACTTTTCTTATTGTCTCTATTGAGGCACTTCGTTCTTATTGGTATTACACACTTGTGCTACATTTCAATTCAATTTCATAAACACTAACTCGAACGGTTTTTTTCTTTTCAGTCTTCGAGAAGCTGGATCGCTTTGACGTTCTCATGCTGATGAAGTCTGTTTGTGAGCTTCTGCAGATTTTTATATCAACTTTTAAATGAACTCAACTTTTAGGTCCCGATGGAGGTTTCCTCGTAGTACTTTGTTCTGGAATCGTTGGATGATTCAAACATTCGTCTGTTTAGTGCAGCCCCACAGCTGAATATCATAAGTCCAAACTGGCATCAGGACTTGTTTGTATAACAACAATTTGTTTAGCACGGACAGCACGTGGGTTTTCCAGCGTAGCTTTGCATCAAGGGTCATACCGAGATAACTGTTTGGCTGTATTCTCTAAGGGATTTGTTTGTTATTAATAGAAACTGGAAAAAACTGTTGTTTTTTGTTAGTAAAGTCAATGAGTACGGATTTGGATTCATTTAATTTAATCCTCCATTTTTTGTTTCAGTCATAAACTTGATTAACAGCCATTTAAATCTTTTCTACTGCTTCTTCGTGGCTGTTTCCAACGGCCATTATAGTTGTATCATCAGCAAAGGTCCCAATAGTTATGTGTTCTGATTCAGGAATATCGCAAGTGTATAGAAGGTACAGGACCGGACCTAACACGCTTCCTTGCGGTACGCCAGCTTTTATTTGTTTCAGTTTTGAATAAGCGTCTTCTTTTTTTATTCTAAAGACTCTGTTTAGAATGTAGGATTGTAATATATCTGCAAACTGTTTCGGTAGCAGGCTCTTCAGTTTATGTATAAGGCCTACATGCCATACTTTGTCAAACGCTTGAGCTACGTCCAGAAAAACAGTAGCACAAACTTTCTTGTTTTCTAACACGTTCTCTATTACGTTTGTGATTCTATGCACTTGACTAATCATATGATTTACTTCACATGAAGTTAGCAAGTTATATAGTGAGATAAACCTTTAAACATACAAATAAAATCTCTCTGTCGAATGGAGAAAATATCGTTTAGCGAGTCTAACTGAAAATGAAAAAATATACTGATAAATTGAAAACCTTTAATTATAAGGTGAAAAATTATAAGGTGGATATAATATGATATTGACAAGATTAATAAAACAAACGATTCAATTCTTTTAAAGTAGAGTAGATTAATTTTTGCATGTACGTCAGCATTGAGGAACCAAAACACAATACCAAAAGATCTCCCAAGTGATGTCATTTTCCATAAATTCCACAGAGAAAAAAAAAACAGTTAGACGTAACTCGTAAAATGACTTTGTTGCCATATAATAACTCCAATTGGTTGCTAAAATTAAAATTTTATGAATATGCAATTTAGTCGGCATCATCGTTAATTTGATAATGAGTATATTCGCCTATTAACCAATTATTTCTTTTAACTAGAGTCAGAACGCTTGTCACTTCCTGATTAACCTCATTTTAAATGTTTTGAATGACTATATCCTGTGTCATCAAGCAAGATGGATTACTCAAGACCATAATTTGTGGCAAGTTTTTCATGATAGGACAGTTACATATGGTTAGCCATTTACAGAGTTATTTGTGAAACACTAACAACCTTTTAGGCACTGAAAGTACACATGATTATAAACAACTTTTACTATGAGACATATTCTGAAAACTTGAAAAAAATGTATGGAGGCTGAAGCTGTTCAGTATGTTTTGTCTATGCATAAATGTATGGACGCCGCCATTTTTTTTAATGAAAAATATTCTTTGGTTTAACCAGATACAGCTGAAAACTGTGTTTCGGGAGACTGTCTTTATGTCAAACTTAACGTCCTAAAATTGCTGATTCTCAGGCTAATTTGAATAAACGATGTTTAGTAAGAGTTTGCCTATCGTTCCTTAGCACCTCAGGAACAGGATCACGATAATTTTTGGCACGACCCATTTAGTTTTATACTTCTCTATTTGTTTAGATACCACGCTGAAAATTGCAGCTAAAGTCATTCAGATCTATCGGAAGCGTTTCGACTGAAATTCAGACTCCTAACAATGCAAAAGGTCTTTCACCTAAACCATGTATTTCCGAATAAAATTAGTAGTCACAAGGTAAAGCAGCTTTAATTTAGTCGGCGGATTTAAACTCATTTTGCACGTACATATATAAGCAAGTTTAGTTATTAGAATACCTATGTTAGAACGCGGCGCTGATTACAAATGTTGGTATTAAAGTCTTCGCGGTTGTGACTTTATCGGAATTATAGTCTTTATGAGCGTTGCAGGTAGTAGAGTAATACTGGGGTTGTGCGGAATATCTGAGTGCTAACTGAAATGCTTGTTCTATGGTTTTAATAATGATTTCTGTCGAATTGATATCGATAAACTCTACCGAAGGTGACTATAGATTTTATAATAATGCAGCGAGCCCAAGCAAAGGTAGCTGGATATGCTCAAAATTTACAGGCAAGTCTGGTCCATACTTGTCCTAAAACCGGGCTACGTCAGCCGCATGCACAGTGACCGCTGGGCAGTCTCCACAAAGTGGTGGTATGAGAATGGACAGCTTAGGAAGAAGTGTCTCGGAAAAAGTATACCTCGGCGACTTTGGGGGAAGTCTTTGCCCAGCAGTGGGTCACTACAAGCTGAATCTTAATTACTATTTAATCTTATATATCAATATAATGTAAAACTCTTTCATTACTGAGTGCCAGCATAGCTGAAACTATAGCCGGTCTATTCTGACAACGTCTCACCGTGTAAACTTAGGTGGAGTGAGCGTGAAGTGAACTGTCATTACATCTTGTTTGCATGGATTGACAGCTCACTTCGCCTCGGCTGAAACGGTGAGAGGTTTACAGAATCGCACTGCTGGTCTCCAAATAGAATTGACATCTGCCCAAAGTAAGAATATCTAAATACCCCTACACTCCCCAAAGAATCTACATGCCAAATTTCAGCTTTCTACGACCAGTAGTTTCGGCTGTGCGTTGTCTGTCAGTCACTCAGTCACCAGTAACAGATTGATAAATGCGAAAGTTGGAATGGATGGATGGATGTTTGTTAATCAATCACGCTGGAACGGCTGAACGCATTCGCATGCATGAAATTTGGCACAGAGATATATTATAGTCTGAAATAGCACATAGATTTTTTTTTCCGGTCCCTTGGGATAATTTCCGACATTCACGCAGGCCAAGCCGCAGACAGAAACTAGTATAAAATAACGACTAAACTTCTTAATCACAATAATTAAAATAGTCATACAGTCCTACGTCTGAATTCATGTTCCAACCGTGACACGTCGTCATATCTTCGTAGTAACTTCTGCGTTAAGCAGGCTTTGTGTGTATGTGCTCCATCTTGTTTTGTGTTACGACCCTGTATTATAATGCTATCTTAGTCCTTGTTGACTTATCTTTTCGCAATTATGTTTAATCTTCATTGTTAAGATTTGAAAGACTGAAGAGTTACGAACGAGAGTAGTTAGTTTTATTTTGAATTTCCTTTTCATTAAGGTTCAAACCTAGGGCACGTGTCTCACCGCCGACGATCAGCGAGTAGCGAGTAAAGCCAGAAACTAGATAAGAGTTGGCAGCATCGAGCAGCGAGTATGGAGTTCCTACACTTTTGTCGCTCGGCTATCGGCGAGTGCTCTTGTGCGACGGGCGATTACTCGTACTTCAACTGTACTTTCTGAAACCTGCGACCGGCAAGCCACCCTGAGTAAGCCTGATTATTAATTCTTCTCTATATAAGAAGAGGCTATACAAGCCATTACAAGCTACAGACAGAAGAATTATTAAAGCGATGACGTCAATACCATCTTAATTCCGCTGTAAAAAGAGACAGAGAAGATGGATGAGATGAAGGGACGGGGAAGAATCATGATGGTAGATATTGACACATCATCCCTAATATGATGTGCTAATATCTAAGCTCTAAGGCAGCTGAGGCGTTGCGGAATTTGTTCGAAAGGGTCACCGCGGCCCTGGAACGCCTTTGCGTTCCAGGGCCCCGGGATCATGGATGGGTTTTAGTCAGTAAGAGTCTGACACGCCCTTCCGCTCCACCCAGAGCGGAAGAAGTCTTTTAATGATCTCCAGTCCTTTTAAAAAAAAAGGCAGCTAAGGCAAACACAACCAAATAAGCTGTTTGGACAAAATACTGATGTTAGTAAAATTACAATGCCGTTTTCCTTTATTTACACACGAAATCCCTTGCTGCTAAGGTCAAGACGATGATAACCTCTTTCCATCAGGTAAGTTTTTGGCCTGTTTATCAATCTATTATAGTTACCGACACGACACGATGGTAAAAATTTTCGTTCTACGAAAATCTTCGTTCGCGCATGTAAAAATTTATGAAATTGTGCTAACTATACAAAAAATAAAGATCGCAATCACGGGAGGTGCTTTACCTCATTTGTCTTTAATGACCTTGTGCCATTAAATATATCACTCCATTTTTTCCTCTGAGCGGTATGGAAATTGAGGCTTACCTAACCATTATATAAGAACCACATTTTTATTACGAAGATGTCATGGATTGATATTTTCTCGCGTATTAAACGAATATTTAAAACATGACTCAGAATTTCACCTTTAATATTGAAATTCTGGTAATAAATCTACTAAGAATGCAGCAGTAATTAACCAAACCTATGCAAAAATGTGTCTTGACAACATTCGGATTATCTAACTTCGGGCAGATGGCACCTCTTTTTGGAGACTATACGGTTAATTAAATAGCTAGGTATATAAAAGAACACTGCCTAAGAAAAGCTTTTATTTTTGTTGGCTAACCCTTTGGGTGTCACGAGGAAATCACCATTTAATTTGAAAAACGTCCACTGCTGGTCACAGGGATTCCTTAAGGATCACCACATGGTCCTTTATGGGGCTCCGATGTGGGCGCTTTCGTTAAAGCGGCGACCAGCCCGCCAGCTCAACGCGTCCCAAAGGGTCATGGCCATCCGGCTGGCCTGGATACCACACGGTCTCCGGTGAGGCGGCGAGCCTCCTTGCCGGGTTTCCGCCATGGGATCTGGAGGCGAGTGCCGCGCACTTTTACACGTGGCGCGTGAAGGCGCTACGCCAGGGTGAAACTGCGGCGGACGGAGCTCCGGCAAGATATCGTGGCGGTATGGGGACAGCGACTGTCGCAACCCAGCGCTGGGCACGCCACAACTGGGGCGATAAGTCCTCTTTGAGGAGTGGCTGGAGAGACGCCACAGCGTCCTCATTTTCCACCAGACACACA